>APFE031280908.1:51174-143139 GCA_000404065.3 Pinus taeda | reverse complement strand
ATTGGGATCCAAACATGATCGAAACAAGACCTTTGTAATAGGAAGATAATCAAGCTCCACAACCAAAGTGGTGAGGATCAAGTTGTTGTAACTTGTGGACTTGGGGTTGATGAAAATTAAAACTACTATATGATTGATGGTATATGGTTTGATCCATGTCTTTATGCTTTTTTATAACTAATTCATCATTCTACATGCTTTTTGTTGACATATATATGCATCAAAATATATACAAATATATATATAAAAAACACTTTCAAAACGTTACATTTGGTAGCCAGGGAGAAATTCTCAAATTCATTGGGTTAAATACAAAATATTGCGTTTCGAACCATCCAATGTGGTTCATCGTCAGTACAAGATGAAGAGGCTGATCATGGCATCAATTTAAATAAAGAGAAATGTAGAGATCCTAACCAAAAACAATTTCATTTATGTCGGCGTTAATTGTTAGAGGGAATTTGTTTAATATGAAATTCAAAAGAATTTTTATGTCGATCTAAGCTAAAGTCATGTCGGCTTACCTTGAAACAACTATTTATAGCCCATTATGCTTATCCTAAAAAAAAATTGACATGGAAATTCGGTCCTGAGATCTTTGACTATCTCTTTCTCTGTAATTCTTGCAAGGATTATAATTTTGGCTCAGGGTTTCGCTTCTCTCCATGGCTCAGAGTTTTGCATCTCTTTTTGGCACAAGGACTCGCATCTCCTATTGATACAAAATTCTCGGATGACTGTCTATTCTCGCTAATGCTACAAGACAACTGCGCACTCGTTCATGCTACCAGACTATGCTCAGATCCCTCTATAGGTCTAAACGCTCTATACTCTCTTACTCTGCCTATATGCTTTATACTCTCTTACTATGTCTATATGCTCTATGCTCTCTAACTCTGTCTATAAGACTCTTGCTTCACGAGAACTCTTCGATTTAGGACTCTCGCTCTCCTATATTGAAATGTTCTCGCATCACTTGACATGATCTCGCTCTCTGTACAATCGCATGTTCCTTAGCATATGGTATCTCTGTAATATATTTGGTTCTCTGTATGTTGGGTATCGCTGCAATATAGTTGGCATCATCACACTGTTCGTATGGCATCAAATCACTGTCTCATATATTTATGTGGCATCATTTCTCAACAATCAGTCTAGTAGTATTTATGGCATCATCTTTTATATGGATCTTGCATGATATATAATCTTACTTCAGTATGATAACATAACAATGGTTGGAATTACAATGGCTTATTGTACAACAACATACTGTGGTATTCCTATAGTGATATTTTTATAGCGACAACCTTTGAACATGGTAGATATGAGATATATGATATGGTAGACAACCTTATGGACATGGCAAACATACATAACATGACAACATCCTTAAGGACATAATAAACATCCTTATAGCATAACAAAACATGGCAAACACATGGTATGTATATAATAGTGATACGTACAACAACATGTTAGTATATGGAGTCAAAAGTCAGATATAAATGTGGCATCATGTATGGTTTCTTTATCTTCTTTGTTGAGATCACAGTTCATGGCATGTTAACACAGTTGTTTGTATTGACATCACAATCTAGTTCAATTATAAGTATGATATCATTGATATCATAATTCCTCTCAGTTTATATGTTGCAACCCTAATGTTAGCATGGGAAGTTATTGATGACATGATTGTATTATTGATGAAACCTTTTCACAAACGAAGTTGTGAACAAGTCATGTATAGGCCCTGAGTAGTTTGATGACATTTGTACTTTGTATCTCAGTTGAACAATTGATGAAAATCTAATAGAAGAAGAAGAATTGAATTATGAGTTTTCTCCCTTTTGGGGTTTTGTCCTGGTCTCCGACCAAACCCTGATGTCTCTATTTGTGTATGCTTTTCTTCTAATGTTCCTTTTGTTGTTTCTATTGAATTGTTGATGATATTGTTCTTTCTACAAAATTGCTAATGATGTGATGTTGTTATAATGCTGTGGGGTGAATTCAGTGTATATGTAAATGATGAAAAGTATAAATGCAATTATCAAAAGCAAAGAACAATATAGCGCTAAGAGAAAAGTAATATGGAGTTGGCTGAAGTAAAGTCACTGAGGTCACCCTTGTGAAGACACTGTTGATGGAAGCAAGTGAGGATGGTAGAGACCTAAAAGAATGCTAGGGTTTGAGGAAACCCTAGGCAATCCTGTGCTAACAGGAGAAATTAGGGTTTGGTGGTTAGGCTTTTGGAAAAGCCCGTGAAGCATGTTTGGAAGAACCTATATATAATTTGATTTGTGAAAAGTTATTCTAACTCCTATGACAGATTCAATGTAACCTTGGATGGGCTAGTCTTAGTTGGGCCTGACTGTTGATGGAGATGATAAAAAATATTGAAGGCAACATTATCATAAGTACCTCTAGTTAAAGATAAGTACCTTCTAAACTTATGTTATTTCTTTATGACACTACTCCTATTTAGATTTATTTTTTTACTTCTTGCATGAGTATTTGAATATTTCTAACTTCTTGATGAAGATAAGCAAATCCTTCTTCAAGATCATTTAGATACTAAATGATGTTGGAAAGGAAAGTTTGTTTTAGAAGAGACAAGCTAGTATCAGAAGAGAAAAGCTAGTGTTGGAAGAAGCTGGTGCAGGAAGAGGAAGCTGGAGTAGATATGCAAGTGGTACAACTGCTAATGGCAAACAAGTGCTAGAAATTGCTAAATGTATCTAAATACTACAAGGTATGTATAATATACTGTTTCGATGGCAAGTTAAGCCCTAAGGTATGACAAGCATATCACCCTCATAAATGACTTGATTTATGCTTGCTTGTCGCATACATATGTAAGTGGGTTTGATTCTTGGTTCATGTGATCTCTCTAATATTTGATGAGCATCTGACCTGTTATGTGACCTTATTGGATACCATGATTTTGTATAGAATGAAGCAAGGCCATAAACATTGATTTGATATACGATAAGTTGATACTATTGGAAGTATGGTAACTCTAAAACAATAAATGGTTGTAAGATGGATACACATGATCTTTTGACTACTTTGTTGTTCTTGATAAGATTTTGGTAAGCTGTAACTGCTATGATGACTTAACAACATTTGACAATGTGACAAAATGGATGCCCTAACTTAATGATGTTAGGACTCTGATGAAATGAGATAAGGAAGTGATTATGTGACCATTAACCTTTGATGAATATGTGATGGTGACTTGTCATGACTATGATATATATATGAGAACCTAATATAGTCTATTTTTGTGATCTAACAATTTTGCCGATTCATGACAACAAGATGATAAATAAGTTGATCTGATGATTGATGATGATTGAAGAGGCTCCCCATTCATAGGGAGAGACCCTTGATGAGATCCCAACACCTACTATTTGTTTGCGGTGGATGATTAGAAGTCTCATGATTGTAAAATGAAACAATGAACATCTAATGTTATTAGAAGTATGCCTTTAATTATTGATTTTATGAGCTAACAATGCTTTGTTGACAAGACTAGTTTATACCATGCAGTATCGTATAGAAGTGCCTTTATGACATACTGGATTGCATGCACTCTGTGTGAGATAGTCTGGTCATAGCTGGGACAGAGTCATCTTCATGAATTAAGAGAATGTTGCTATATGAGACAAGCTTAGGGTCTGGGTTGATCGAGGACACTAAGATGTACTCTTCCCCCCTTGTTTGAGCTCCCAGGGTGAGGAATTGAGCCATAGAGGGTTAAGGGACCTCTGGATTTGACAAAGTATACCCTAGTTGGCTTTTGTCTTTCTAGCCCATCTGGCCAATGGGTGTTGGCTGCTTGAGTTAGGCGTGATCCTTACCATTTAAGGTAAGTGGCATCCTGCTCAAGCTAGAGATGCAGGTGTTCTACCACTTGACTCTTTAGGGTCATGTTGGGAAGGTGAAAAAATAATAGGATAGGCGCGATTCTTAACATTTATGGTAAGTGGTATCCCTCCTATCATCACCAGGTAGTAGGATAGGCGCGATCCCTACCTCATAATGTAAGTGGCATCCTTCCTGTTATTTGTAGATTCTGAGTGGTAGCATTGGCCCCCCACTGGCAAATGTTTCGGGTTGAGCTGGGCTCCTTGATTTTATGAGCTAACAGTTCTTTGTTGACAAGACTAGTTTATAACTTTATACCATGCAGTATCAGTATCCATCTCTCGTATAGAAGTGCTTTTATGACATACTAGATTGCATGCACTCTGTGTGAGACAATCTGGTCATAGTTGGGATAGAGTCATCTTCATGAATTAAGAGAATGTTGTTGTATGAGACAAGCTTAGGGTCCGGGTTGATAGAGGACATTGAGATGTACTCTTTCCCCCTTGTTTGAGCTCCCAGGGTGAGGAATTGAGCCCTAGAACTCTTGGGGTTGAGGGTCCTCTGGATTTGACAGAGTATACCCGAGTTGGCGTCTATCTTTCCCGCCCATTTGGCCAATGGGTGTTGGCTACTTGAGTTAGGCGTGATCCTTACCATTTATGGTAAGTGGCATCTTGCTCAAGCTAGAGATGCAGGTGTTCTACCACTTGACCCATTAGGGTCATGTTGGGAAGGTCAACATATAATAGGATAGGCGCGATTCTTACCATTTATGGTAAGTGGTATCCCTCCTATCATTACCAGGCAATAGGATAGGCACAATCCTTACCTCATAATGTAAGTGGCATCCCTCCTGTTATTTGTAGATTCTGAGTGGTAGCATTGGCTCCCCGCTAGCAAATGTTCCGGGTTGAGTTGGGCTCCCTGATTTGGTTCCACGTTGAGCAATGCTCCTATGTTGTTGTGGGTTGGGTTGGGCTCCCCTATGATGTCAGATCATTCTACTTCAAATTTGAGATCACTCAACATATGAGGATGAGTGAGATAAGCAAAAATGAAATATGACTCGATAACGATGATGATTCTATTTCAGATGATCGTATTGATTATAGGATATAGGGTGGAAGCCGAATGCTCCACTATGATGATGACATGGGTTGAGATGGACTCCCCTATGATGATACTTCTTCTTTAGATCGAGATTGTTCAACTGTTGATTAAAGGAAAATGACATAAGACAAGATGTGATATAATGATGATGCAACTACTTGCCTTCTTTTATATATTGAGAAATGTCATATCAGGTTGAGAAATGCTCCTATGTTGTTGTGGGTTGGGCTGGGCTCCCTTATGATGTCAGATCATTCTACTTCAAATTTGAGATTACTCAACATTTGAGGATGAGCGAGATAAGCAAAAATGAAATATGACTCGATAATGATGATGATTCTATTTCAGATGATCGTATTGATTATAGGATATAGGGTGGAAGCAGAATGCTCTGCTATGATGATGACATGGGTTGAGATGGACTCCCCTATGATGATACTTCTTCTTTAGATTGAGATTGTTCAACTGTTGATTAAAGGAAAATGAGATAAGACAGGATGAGATATAATGATGATGCGACTACTTGCCTTTTATATATTGAGAAATGTCATATGAGAAGAGATTGTTCCGAGAGGGAGCAAAACAATGATGAGATATGCTCTGATGTCGCGTATGGAAATTCCTCTTTACATGAGAGGGAGTGTTAAATTTGGAAGCTAGGGAGAAATTTCCAAATTCATTGGGTTAAATACAAAAGAAATTGTTAATAATTTCATTTATGTCGTCTTCAACTATTGGAAGGAATTTGTTTAATATGAAATTCAAAAGAATTTTTATGTCAGCCTAAATGTTGGCTTACCTTGAAGCAACTATTTATACCCCATTGTGGTGATCCTAAAAAAAATCACATGGTAATTTGGTCCTGAGATCTTCGACTATCTCTTTCGCTGTAATTCTCGCAAAATTTTGGCTCAGGGTTTCGCTTCTCTCCATGGATCAGAGTTTCACATCTCTTTTTGGCACAAGGACTTGCATCTCCTATTGATACAAGACTCTCGGATGACTGTCTATTCTCGCTAATGCTACAGGACGACTATTCTCTCACTATGCACTCGTTCATTCTACCGGACTGTGTTCATATCCTTCTACAGGATATATGCTCTATACTCTCCCACTTTGTCTATAAAACTCTCACTTGGGCACAGCTCTCTGATTCAGGACTCTCGCTCTCATATATTGAAACATTCTCGCATCACTTGACATGATCTCGCTCTCATATATTGAAACATTCTTGCATTACTTGACATGATCTCGCTCTCTGTACAATCACATGTTCCTTGGCATATGCTATCTCTGTATGTTGGGTATCACTGCAATACAGTTGGCATCATCACACTGTTTGTAACTTTGTATTGCATCAGATCACTGTCTCATATATTTATGTGACATCATTTCTCAACGATCAGTCTAGTAGTATTTATGTCATCATCTTGTATGGATCTTGCATGATATATAATCTTGCTTCAGTTTGATAACATAACAATGGTTGGAATTACAATGTCTCATTGTACAACAACATACTGTGGTATTCCTACAGTGATATTTTTACAGTGACATCATTTTTGAACATGGTAGACATGGGATACATGATACAACAGACAACCTTATGGACATGGAAAACATACATAACATGATAGACATCGTTATGGACATAACATACATCCTTATAGCATAGCAGAACATGGCAGATAACATTATGTATGGCATAGCAGAACATTACAAACACCCTTATGTATGACATAGCAGAACATGGCAAACACATGGTATGTATATAATAGTGATACATACAGCAACATGGTAGTATATGGAGTCGATAGTCAGATATAAATATGGCATTATGTATTGTTTCTTTATCTTCTTTGTTTAGATCACAATTTATCACAATTTATCACTATTAACATCATTAAGATCACAGTTCATGGCATGGAAACACAGTTGTATATTGGCATCACAGGTCAATTTAGTTATAAGTATGGCCTCGTTGACATAACAGTTCCTCCCAGGTTATATGTTGCAACCCTAATGTCAGCATGGCTAGTTATTGATGTCATGACAATATTGTTGATGAAACTTGTTCACAAACAAAGTTGTGAACAAGTCATGTATAGGCCCTAGGTAGTCTGATGACATTTGTAATTTTTATCTCAGTTGAACAATTGATGAAAATCTAATAGAAGAAGAAGAATTGAATTCCAGGCTTTACCCCTTGTGTGGTATTTCCCTGGTCTTTGACCAAACCTTGGTGTCTCTATTTGTTTATACTTTTCTTCTGATGTTCCTTTTATTGTTCCGCTGCATTGTTGATGATATTGTTCTTTTTACATAATTGCTAATGATGTGATGTTGTTATAATGCTGCGGGGTGAATTCAGTGTATATGCAAATTATGAAAATTATAAATGCAATTATCAAAAGCAAAGAACAGTATAGCCCTAAGAGAAAAGTAATACAAAATTGCTCCGGACTCGGAAGCATTTGAAAATTGTCGCTCCCTACTCCCACTTTTGCTCACACTCCTTGCTTCTGGTCCCGCTTCCAAGCAGCCTAGTTCGAGATGATGGATTATCATTGAGATTGTTTGATATGCTAGAAAACAACAATGGCAGAGGGAGTGGCCAGGTTTTCCAAAGCATAAGCTATTGCAGAAAGAACACTCAGTTAGGGTAACCGAAAAGTAACTGATCAACTTATGATTGAGCCAAGGCATGTGGCTCAACATGTGTTGAAGTACCATCATGATACAGTTGGTCATGGAACAATGAATTATGGTTTGAGATATTCTCAAATAGTACAACTATAAGGATACACAAATTTAGACTGGGTAGAGAGTGCATAAGGCGAAAAGAGCTTATCTGAATATTGCTTCAGTTTGGGCTCCCTTATGATTTATTGGATGAGTAGGAAACAAACATTTGTTGCTCTCAGTACTGATGAGGTCGAGTATATTGCAATTTAGTTGGCAAGTTGAGAAGCAGTATGGCCTCAAGGGCTACTTGTAGGATTGTCTTGTTTAGATGCAGTTGACGACCATGATGATAGGTCAAAGAACAGTGAAATCTAGTACAAAGAGAAGCAATGTGGCTTCCTTAGTTAAGCACATTGTTGACAAAACCTCTGTTATAGGATGAGGTCTGTATACTTCAAGGACAAGCTTGGATTGATCAATTATGTCTCTCTCAACGAGAGGGAGTGATTGAATAGCAACATCAAGGACAATCATTTTTTTGGGTCAAGTTTACCAGGATCAGGGAAAATGGTCCAGAGTGTTGATGAGATAGCATCAGGGACAAACATTATCCTTGTGTCAAGTATGTTGACTTGAATTAGGGAGAATGGTTTGACAAAGGACAATCATTGTTCTTGTGTCAAGTATGTTGGTCTGAATTTGGAAGAATGGTCCTAGAGGCCTAGACACTTAGTTGAGTGGGTGCCTTTTATCATCAGGCCCAGACTCTCCAGATCTATGTTACTTGGGAGCGGGAGTGGGAGCGAGAGCGACATTTTCAGAAGCTCCCGGTTTTGGAGCGAATCCCGGAGTGATTTTTTAAATATATATATATTTTTTAATTTTTGATATGTATATGTCAACAAAGACATGTAGAATGATGAATTAGATATAAAAAACATAAAAAAACATAGATTGATCATTGAACTATATCACATCAATTATCTAGAAGTTATAATCTTCATCAACCATGTCCACAAGTTAGTAAAATACATATTACAACTGCAACATATTGAGTCTTGTGAATCATGATTCATCAAATTCAATCTTAAAGTTTCAACTTCAAGTTTTCAAAATTGAAAATTCAATATATAACATTTATCATCATTGATCTCCAAAGTTGTACTTGTAAGCTAAGTATAACCATTACAAGAAGTAATATCTTAGATATTTCTAAGTCCTAACTTCTAACTGTTAACATGAAATGAAATGTTATAAAATGAAACATGAATAATGAAATGAAATGAAACAACTTTAGTCTTTCACGAAGCATCATATTCATAATTCACAATCATTACCAATGAGTTATAATTGCCAACTTCAAACTTCAAATTTTCATTGTCACAGTCATATATTGTTTACAAAAAATATCATTATGATATGAAAGAGTCAAGAGTCAAGAGTCAAGGACTCAAAACTCAACAATTATGAAAACTAAAGTCTAATAGAAACTAGAAAAGACAAGTAAACTGTAAATCTACATGTGGCCCTTGCCACGAGAGTCTTCAGGAGTATAAGCAGGTCGTGGTGGTCTTCTAGGAGTCTCCTGCACAGACCGACGACCAGAACTAGAACCTCCAGGTGAGGGTGTAGATGGAGGTAGCGATAGCAAAGGAACAAGACTCAGACTCGGAGCTCGAGCACTGCTACTAGTAGATGGTGGAGGTGGAGGTGGCATGGCTGCTGCAGCTGCTTCATCTTCATCCCTTATAAGTTCCTCTTCCAGTTCTTCAAGATGTACAATGCCATCCTCCAAATTGTCATCCTCTGGGTGCTTGTCCCAAATTTTAAATGTGGGATCCTCATAAGCCCGCTCACAGTAATGACTCAACAACCTCAAGTTGTAGTGCACATAAACCAAGCTTTCTGCTCGGTTTTCATTGAGTCTGCTTCTTTTCACATTATGTATGTAGCTGTAGGTGCTCCAACACCTCTCTGCAGAAGAAGTATTTACAACTTGTGAAAGAACTTATTTTGCCAATTTTGTCAAAGGTCCATGGCCGCCATATGTTTCCCACCATGTGAGAGAATCAAATCTATCTCTGTTGTCCATTGCATGGAAGTTATCGAACAAACCAGTGTCGCTGAAGTATTTGCCTATTTCAAGGCGCACAGCTGCACATTCCTCCCTATCAGGTATCAACTTTTCCAATGCTTGCAAATATCCACTAGTTACCTTTGGATCTAAATGGGGTTTGGTGCTAATCCCACCCCCTGGTGCAGGTTGGCCCAACCAAGATGTAGAGTAGTATTTTGGCGTAAGGATATACGCCAAGCAATGTAGTGGAAGATTAAGTTTATTCCACTGTTCACACACAAAATCATGAATCAGTTTGTACAAGTTGGGATCTCTGTTATGAACAATATCTTTTATTTGCCCCAACATGTTATCCATCTGCTCATACACCTCGCCAATCACTGGTTTGTCTGTATCTGCAAACCGAATCATGTGATAAATGGGCTTGGTGAAATCCAATACATGCTTCACACTTGTCCAAAACTGACCATCAAGAGCGGCCTCCTCCACCCGTTCAAAACCTCGCCTGTCAGCTGCATTTGTAGCCCTTTCCTTTAATACCTGCCAATGTGGACTTGATACCATGCTAGCCATTGACTCTCTTACCTTCAAAAGGCGCTTGAAGGTGAGGTAATAGCTACCAAATCTCGTCTTCGCAATCTTCAACAACTCCAATCTCGAGTGACTGCGGAAAAAGGCCATGGGTATTGCTATGATTTGTAATAAATTTTATCATTTGTTTGCCTTTCTTGTACAAATCACCAATCCATTGGTATTGTGCATTTTTGTTCTTGACAATATCATGCAACAGAAGGTTCAATGTGTGAACCAAACATCCAGACCAAAATATATTGGGGTATTTATCCTCAATAATTGCTCCCGCTGCCCTACAATTAGCAGCATTATCAGTGATGACTTGGATGACATTGTATGGCCCAATACGGTCAATTGTTTCAAGTAATGCTTCTGCAATGTTGATGGCGGTCCTGAACTTGTCTGAGTAATCATATGCAGTTAGAAAGATGGCACCATTAACAGACACAACAAGAACACTTATCAATGGCTTGCCTTTTACATTTGTCCATCCATCAGATACAATGGACACCCCATGGTCAGTCCAAGAACTTGTCATTCTATTCAAAGAATGTGATATTTTTGCTTTTTCATGATCAAGTCCAATGGTTCTTGCCTTGTCATACCCAGGGCTCTTGTATCCTTTAGGGGCATCATTTATGGCAGAAACCATTTCATGCCAATAAGGTGAGCGAATAACATTGAATGGTATCCCACATGCATAGAGAAACCTGTAAAACTTTGAATCCACATCATTCCTACACCCCTCATCAAGGAACTCTGATATGGTTCTACGCCTCAAAGATGATGACC
This sequence comes from Pinus taeda, assembly GCA_000404065.3. Taxonomy (NCBI): domain Eukaryota; kingdom Viridiplantae; phylum Streptophyta; class Pinopsida; order Pinales; family Pinaceae; genus Pinus; species Pinus taeda. Next base: position 132,032 of record APFE031280908.1, on the reverse strand, counting down.
CTGCATATCCACTGCCTTGGGAGGACGCTGAAGGAGTTCTTTGTCATTGTGATCTTGGTTCAAAGAAACCCCTTGATTTTTTTGATTTGTATTGGGCTTCCTCCTCTTCCCTTATGTATTTGGCTCTATCCGCCGCTGACACCGCTGGACAAGTTTTGATTCCTATTTGTTTGTCTCCATCCCATGGCCTTTTCCCGCAGAGGTGTTTTCTAGCACAGGTGTATGAACCTGTGTAATCATTGTTGCAATGGGGGCAATGAAATTTAGTGGTTCCACCCCCTCTCCCTGTTTCAGCCCTGTTAACATGTTTCCACAATGGGGTTTGGCCTTGTTTAGTTTTTTTAGGGTCATGTTCACCCTCCTCCAGCTCCTCCTCACCGGGGTTTTCATCAATTCGACTTTCTCCAGCTTCTTCATCCCCCTCTTCAGTTTGGCCCCTCCGTTTCCTACTCTCCAGCACCATAATAACCATAAAAGGGACCAAGAAGAGGAAAATGCCAAGAAATATAGCCATGTCCATAGTGTTTGATGTTTGTAGGGTTTTGAATATGCAAATTAATTGATTGATTGAGATTAATTAATTTAATTTAAATTCACGATTTTTAAACTATATAAACTAAATAAACTAAATTAAATTAACTAAATTACTACCTAACTAAATTAAACTAACTAAACTAACTAAACTAACTAAATTACTAAGTTACTTACCTCTTTGCAGGCTTGCTCCTCACTCCTCGGCACTTGCTCCTCGCTTCTCCTCGCTCCTTTGCTCTTGCTCTCCAAGAAACTCAACTCAATGAAGTGATAATGAATTTTTTTTGGCCCATTGGGCGTTTAAAATATTTTTTTTTTGGTTGTTCTACATATTTGTTGTTGTTTTATTTTTTATTTATTTAAATTTAATTTTTTTTCGGGTCCGCAGAATTTTTTTCCACCGGACCGCTCCCGGCGCTGCCCGTAACGCTCCCGGAGCGATTTTTCAATGCTCGGGAGCGATCACTCTCGGGCTTAAAATTTCGCCTCGGGAGCAACGGGAGCGATTGCTCCCTACAGCGCTCCCGAAAATGGCAGGGAGCGCAAATTTTTTTGTCGGGAGCCCGCTCTCGAAAATCGCTCCGGAGCTGCTCCCGCCCAGAGCGTGGATTGGGAGCGGGTTCGGGGGGGGGGGGCACTCCCCCGCAACATAGCGCTGAAGTATCTGATAAGGTACACAGAATTTTGGTGCTAGTTTTTGACAACCCTTTTCTTTGAGAGATGTTTGCTTATATGGTTGTAGTCGCAGGAATACCTGATCCCCTTCTTGAAATGTGCGTTCGGAACAATGTTGGTCTGCCTGTTGCTTCATTCGATTCTGAGCTTGATGTATAGTATCTTTGAGATGAGCTATCATGGCGGCATAGTTCTGTAGGAGTTGATCAATTGCCTGCACCTTATAACATCTAGGGATATAAGAAATAGGTGAAGGTGGGAGTTGGCCATACACTGCCTTGTATGGAGTCATCTTGGTGGCTTCATGATAGTTAGTATTATACCACCATTCAGCTAAAGGTAGCCACTGTACCCATTGATGCTGCTTTTCAGAAGTGAAGCACCTTAGATATGTCTCCAAACATTTGTTGGCTGCTTCTGTTTGACCATTGGTTTGGGGATGATAGGCAGTACTTAATTGGAGTTGCGTGCATTGTAGCTTGAAAAGTTCTTTCCAAAATTTGTTGGTGAATGTGGGGTCGCGATTAGACACAATGGAAGTTGACATGCCATGCAGTTTGAAAATCTGGTCCATGAAAGCTTGAGCCACAAAAGTGGGGGTAAATGGGTGGGGTAGAGCGCAAAAATGAGCATATTTAGAAAGTCTATCCACAACCACCATGATGACGGATTTGTTGCCCGACTTTGGGAGATCAGTGATGAAATCCATGGAAACATCTGTCCAAACAGAGGTAGGGAGTGGCGATGGTTGTAAGGTTCTCGATAACTTGATTGTTTCTCCTTTGTTGCGTTGACACACATCACATTCGGCTACAAAAGTAAGAATGTCGTTTTTCATGCTAGTCTAAAAGAAAGAACGACGAGCGTGAGCATAAGTCTTTTGAAAGCCTGAATGCCCTGCAGTTGGAGATGAGTGCAACTCTTCCAAAATGTGGGTTTTGAGGGTGGATGCCAGTGATATAACTACTCGATCCTTGTAGCGAAGAATATCATGCTTCCAAGGGTAGTCGACCAAGGAATTAGGATCTTTCTCTCAAGTTATTAATAAGTTGGGAGAGAGACAGATGTGATAACCATTCCTTGTGGGCCTCTTCAATCCAATCTGGTATGGGAAGAGAGATTGATAGCAGGGTGCTTTCCTCCTCAAATTAGCGCGATAAAGCATCAGCTACTACATTGTCATGCCCTTTCTTGTAAATTATCTCATAATCATATCCTAGCATTTTGGCTAGCCATTTATTTTCTGTGGCGATGATAGACGTTGCTCCAAAAAATATTTTACGCTTCGATGGTCTGTGCGGATTTGGAAACGTCGCCCCAAGAAGTATGGTCGCCAGGTGTCTATTGCATGTAAGATGGCTATCATTTCTTTCTCATAGGTAGATTGACCCAAATGTTTTCCACTCAGTTGTTGGTTGGTGAAGGCCAATGGTTGGCCTTCCTGCATTAATACAACACCAATACCAGTACCGGAAGCATCACATTCAATCACAAAAGATTTGGTGAAGCTTGGTAGGGCCAATATGGGAGTGGAGCACATGGCTTGTTTGAGAGCCACAAATGCCTGCTGAGTTGCATTAGTCCAGAGAAATGTATTTTTTTTGAGAAGATTAGTGAGGGTTTTAGCAATGCGATCATAATTGTGGACAAATTTGCGATAGTAGCCAGTGAGACCCAAGAATCCCCCTAAACTCGTCAAGGTTTTTGGTTGAGGCCAATCTTGCATTGCCTGTATCTTTTTTGGATCGACCCTCACTCCTTCACGAGCCACAATGTGTCCCAATTACTTGACTTCTTCCATGCCAAAAGAGCACTTGGACAATTTGACAAATAATTTGTGATTCCAGAGCAGTTGAAAGATCAGGCCTACATGCTGGAGATGTTGGTCACATGTTAGGTTGTATATGAGAATGTCATCAAAGAAGATAAGGACAAATTTTCGGAGATATGGTTTCAATAGGTGGTTCATGAGGCATTGAAAAGTAGATGGAGCATTACAAAGACCAAATGGCATGACCAAGAATTCATAATGGCCTTCATGAGTTCGGAAGGCAGTCTTGGGAATGCCTACTTCCTTCATGCGTATTTGGTGATAGCCAGAGCGAAGATCTAGCTTGGTAAAGAATTGAGCACCATGTAGATCATCAAGAAGATCATCAACAATTGGAATAAGAAATTTGTCTTTGACAGTGAGCTTGTTGAGGGCCCGGAAGTCTAGGCACAAGCGCCATTCACCATCTTTCTTTAGCACCATGACCATTGGTGATGAATAAGGACTGATGCTGGGACGAATAACACCGGCTTCGAGGAGTTCCTTGATGATTTTTTTTGTTCTTCTTTTATTCAGTTTCATTCTTTTGGGCGAAAGGATATTGGTATGGGCGCACATTAGGTAGTTGGGGCCCCGGGATCAAAGGGATGATATGATCATGTTCACCCCTAGAGTGTGGAAGCCCTTTAGATTTGTCAAATACCCGTTGGTGGCAGTCTAAGACCTGTTGCATCTTAGGATGAATATGAGGAGTAGTGGAGTCAATAGCTTGGATGGCATTAAATTGGGTGATGACTCCGTGATGGCTCGCTTTCAAAAGCTTTTCCATTCGATGTGATCTAATGATAGTAGGGGCACCTGCCTGGGGTCCACGTAATGTATGAATGTGGTTGTTTTGCTTAAAGCTCATATATAACTCCTGGAAATCCATTGCGATCGGGCCCAATGTGCGAAGCCATTCAACACCCAAGACAATGTCACAACCACCCATTTCAATAGCAAACATGTGGGTCTTTAGGTGGTAGTCTCCCATCTGAAGTTTAATATTTTCACAACGGCCTTACATTTCATGGTCCTCCCATCAACGATAAGGACTTGGAAGTTAGAGACTGCCTGCACAAAACAATGAACAACTTCGGTGACTCGCTTATGGATAATGTTATTAGTGCTGACACTATCAATCAATACCAGTAATGGTTGATATTTAAGAAAGCCTCGGATTTTGAGAGTTTGAGGCGAAGAAATGCCCGCCAAAGCATGTAGTGAGATAATTGGTTCATCTGGTGTAGTTGTGAGATCATTGTCAGTCTGGGTTTCCTCAACTTTGTCCTCGGGCCCACCAAGGGTTGGGGCTTCCTCAAATGAGCTGTTATCAGTAGCGTCAATTTGAAAGAATTTTGGTTCCTTGCATTTATGCCTCGAGGAGTATTTGTCATCACAGTAGTAGCGCAATCCTTGTTTTCTTCTTTCAGCCATTTCTGCTGGAGACACCTTTTGAACCTTAAGTGTTTGGGTAGAGTCCTGAGCTTGGGTAGGACGCCCCTTGGCTATGAAATTTGGACGTGCAGATTGGGCAACTAAGGTGAGTTCCACCTCGATGGCCTTTTTGCAGGCGTCCATCCATGTAGCTGGGTGGTGCATCTGGACATGGGCTCAGATTCTTTTACTGTGCCTATTTGCCAGAGCTTAGTGAGACATCCCAAAAAATTAGAATCCCTTTCAAAGTGGTCACATAGGGCTTTTGAGAACATGTGCCAAGTTATGTTCCACGGATAACATTTCTGATGCCACTACCACCATTGCCATCTCTCTTGGTACAAGTAAAGGGATCCCACACGTAGTTTAGTTTGATCTTCGCAGATATCATTAAGGGAGAAATATTGTTCCATTTGTGTTACCCATATTGCAGGATTAGATCCATCAAATTTTTTACATGTCCAGCTTGGGTGGCTGAGGGTGGGAATGTTGGTCATTTCCATGGAAGTGAATGTGATGGCTAGATTCTCCTTCGAGGTGTTCATCAACACTATGCTCCTCTTGATGAGGCCTCTGCATCATATTGGTGAGCAGTGAACGCTGTGAGGTAATTTGTTCCATATTGCCCTAGAACTCATCCAACCTTTTTTCAAGGCTCTCGATCTTCTCATAGGCCATGACTTGAGATCTGGTACCTACTATATACAAACTCCAGTGAATTACTTAAGAGTAGTCTTCTTGGAAAGAGGGCGAGCTCAAGAATCTATTGGCGGGGATCGCTTGAAGTCACTTCGGAAAAATTTTGGACCGTCGGAAAATTGAGATTGACAAGTGAATGGTACCATTGCGATCAACTCGCCGTCCTGAAGCTTATGGGCTAAGTTCGAAAGGAGTTTTACTCCCCACTGATCAATATTGCAGTGGCTAAATTCTAGAAAACTTGATCTTGCCCAATGTCCTGTGAAAATAGGGCCCTTACTGTAGTAGTAGGAAGCCTCACTGCACAAAGAGTCTGATCGTCACTGTGAAACCCCAACTGCTGAATGTGAGTTGCACGGCGGCGACAAAACCCCAATTGTTGGATTTGATTTGTACGACGACAACAAAACTCCAATTGCTGGATCTGATTTGCATTGTGGTGGCAAAACCCCAACTGGTGGATCTGATCTGGAAGATAAGGTAGTGGGGGATCTTTAGATAGCAGAGGGAACTATGTTCACAAAGGAGTGTTAGGTGCTACAAATCGCAATATACACAGGGGTCCAACAATAGTACTTGGCCCAATCTTTCAGGGTGCCAACTAAGGAGGATTGACCGTACCCTTAGCCATACTACCTGACTACCCTATCATACGTGCGAGTAATCTCCCCGAGTGTTGTTCTCAATGTATTGTAGTAGCAAGATGACCGACGACTGATCTAAGGCTACGTTTCAGGTGAACCTAGGGATCTTCCAATATACCTAAGGGTTTGTGGAAGTGCATTTCGTGCGCAGTTCTGTCTAATGTGCTACTACTCGAAGGCGTACCCGCAGGGGTTACAAGGGAGTCCAACAAGCGTGACCACCTCTTGTAGTTCATGCATGCATGCCTCTCCAAATCCATAGGTTTATACGTTCAACGACATATCCCGTGGTTTAAAGATGCCGGAACACGTCTCTAGCCTAAAAATATTTCTGCGAAAATTGGAGGTACAATCTGCCTTGGAAAGTGCTCTGATACCACATGTAGTAGATTTGAACTGCAAATATATGAAAATAGAAAATATCCCTAGAAATAACAAGATCGAAATATAGAAATGCTTCTGTTTAATAATCAAAACCCTTTGAGGTAGGGTGACACCATACAATCACTCCTTAAGGAAGGAGAATGCTCCACAAACCATATGCTTGCCAATACAATAATCATTGACATCTCTCAATGGGGAGTCTCTAGCCTCTATATAGGCTTCATACATACATTACCATGGGTCTCTCAATACCATACATCTAATACAATGGGCTTATCACATTATTCCCAACTACTTGTGGTCCCTTACATTATGCAGGTTAACCACATTCTTTATTAACTATTACCCATTTATTTATTATCCTTACATCTCATTATTACCTTGGGTACCTCCCTCTATACCCCATATTATATCCCCTCGGTATACTACATTCCACCCCCCTTAAACATGTTGTGTCCCCGAAACATAAGAAGAACACAAATAATAAGATCTACTCAAAAGAGTAGTCCATTGGTACCATGCACGTGCATCTAACCATCCTAGAGACAGGTGATTACTCGATCTAGTTGATGCCTCACTCGCTTGAGATGGGAGTTGATCTTGGCGGTTCCTCTGTGTTGATGTGATGTGGGTGGATCGTTGCACCTCTATCTGTCGTGCAGGGGTTGTTGTCATTGTTGCTAATTCGTTGCCATCTTGTTGGTTGTTTTCTTGCTGGGTGATGTGGGTGGTGATATGCTTAAGTTTTAACCAATGGTGTATCTGTCTTTAATTCACCACCTAATGGAGTCTGATTGGTATTTGGTACCTGTTGTGGTGCTTGTGGTTGTTGCTTATCTTTTAGTATTACTTCAACCATGGACTCCTCATTTGATGTGTCAGTACGTGCAACATTTTTTGCTTTAGCCTCCTTGGATTCTACTTGTTTATTGATGGAAATATACTGTAATGTAATTTTCTTCTTTTTATACCAGAGCTTCAGGAATTTCTTCTGCACATTAATATTGATAGTTCCAACAGATTCCATCTAAGGGTATCCCAAAACAATATCCACAGTAGCCATATTTGAAGCATAAAAATCAGAATGCAATACATACTTATCCATAGAAATATTCAAATCTTATAAACTTGCACCTCCTCATTATTAACTTGTGTGTGCTCCATTTGTTGAGCTAGGACTTGCAATCTTTTAGCCAAATGAACATTAATTAAATTATGCTTGCAATTAGGATTGTTAGACACAATGATCTTCTCTTTCTGAATACATCCATGAACCTATAATAAAGAGATACCATCAGAAAATAACTCCTTATGTGTCTCATTTGCCAGTTTTCTAGCATGAGACCATTTTTCCAAAAGGACTTTTTCAAATTCTTGATTAGTAAGGCTGAGCAACTTCTAGCTGTCAAGTGAGTTCCACCATTTGGCCGCCTCATTTTTAAAATGAAGCCATGACATCCCTTTCCAGAGGTTCAGATATATTGACTTAAGATTTTTTATGAAGTCTTCAATAGTAGGACCATTATTTTTTCCTGTAAAAAACATCTTGCTAGAACCCTTAAAAATAGAGTAAGGGTTTTGAAGAAAATCACTTACTTTGGTGAAAATTTAAAATGGACAACTCTGTCAATATGGCTCAAAATCCTTATTATAAATTGTTTTTGGAAATGGAATGACCATTCTGCATCTTCCCATGTGATTGAAATTTCGATCTAGTCACCCTCGAACTCAAATTCGCACTGCAACTATCCAATCATCACAAAAAATTCTGAAACAAGAGTTGATTTCAAATCAACGAGATCTCCCTCATCCGGACTCGATTCGACCCATTTTTTTTTTTAAATTGGGTGATTTTTCAAGAGGATCTTAATTTGCAAATATTTTCCCAAAATTCCCCACAAAAACTGAAAAAATTCACTGGAGATCCGCCGTCGACGAATTGCCATCAGAGAAATTTCTGCAAAATAATTGATTTTAAACCAACGATAGCTCCCTCATTCGGACTCCGATTCAGCTGATTTTTTTTTTGAATTCGGGTATTTTTTCGCACAGAATCCATATATCTGTTGCTTTTTTTAAAATTTGTACCAAAAGTTTCAGATTTGGTTTGAAAACTCGCCGCCCAAAAAGTCATTCAAAAGATGAAAAAAAATGCTTCCCCTTTTTGCCCAAGAAAGTGCTCTGATACCACTTGTTATGCTCTTGACTTGCGAGAAATGCCAGAATACCAGAAATGCGAAGACATATAATCTAGAACACAGAATAAAATGAGAAAAACAAGAAGTACTTTATTATTCAGAAATAGATTCAATGTTTACTTGCCTCTTCGAGGGGGCAACTTCCAGCAAAGCAGAACTCGATTACAATAAGACTCAATGATCTTTCCTTTACTAACTAAGACTATTTATAGCTAAATGACATCCAAAACCCTAACTACTAGTGGTCCCTTGCATAACTCGGGTTAACCACTTTATTTATTAACTATGGCCCTTTTACAACTAACTGTGGTCCCTTTTCTCTAATGTGGGTCAACCACTTACAATTATTAATGCGTGAACTATTTACTCTCTAACTAATTATGACTATGACTCAGCGCATTAGGCTTATTACATAAATAAAGGGGTTAGGGTTGGACCCTAACAGATTCTATATGCTTTTGAGGAAAGACTATAACCAACGAATATTCCCTTGATAGTTGTCGAGTCCAACTTCTTTCGCTTGTCTTTCGGAATATGGATATATGCTAGACTTCCAAAGATTTGGAGGTGATCCACACTCGACTTCTTCCCTATGAATACTTCTTCAGGTGTAGTATTATCAAGACTCTTGTGAGGACTTATGTTTTGAATATATACGACAATCATCGCTACTTCTCCCCATAAGAACTTCGGTAGATCTTGATCAAGGAGCATAGTTTGAATGCCTTCTTCTATTGACCTATTCTTCCTTTCAGCCAATCCATTTTGTTCGGGATAGTAGGGAACAATGAGCTCCCTCTTAATACCTTCTTCCTTACAATACACAATCAACTCTTTAGAAGTGTATTCCCCACCGTTGTCAGACCTTAGAGTTTTTATCTTTTTTTTGTTTATTGTTCTTTTATGTTAATTTTATTTTCTCTGTTAGGGTTTCCACTTTAGCCCTAATCTCCTTGAACTTATCAAATACTTCGTCTTTAGTTTTGAGGAGGTAGAGCCATGCCTTCCTAGAATGCTCATCAATGAATGTCACATAGTAAAGATGACCTCCAGGTGATTTGTCAGACATGAGCCCACACACATCGGAACGGATGAGGCCTAATATCTCCTTAGACCTAGTTTCACTATTACACACATCGGAATGGATGAGGCCTAATATCTCTTTAGACCTAGTTTCACTATTATGAAATCGCTTTCAGTATGTTTCCCCAAAGAGCATCCCTTGCACAAACCTTCATGATATAACTTCATATTAGGAATACCATGAACCAGTTGACTAAGAGTAGGGATGACCTTGTAATGTAGATGACCATACCTCCTATGCCATAGCTCAATGGAGCTTATTTCCATATGAACCAAAGCTTGAGGAGGTGGTGAAATGACCCGATAAAGACTTCCTTCACGAACTACAATAACCCTAGCTTTATCAATGCTGGAGTCTTTTCCCCAAACCAATACTTTTCCATCAACAAAAGCAACTCTTTCCCCTTTATCTTCTAAACAAGAAATAGAAAGCAAATTCTTTTTCAAACCTGGAACATAGAGAATGTTGTTGAGGTGCAACTTCGATCCATTATCCAGCTTCAACGATGTTGATCCTAGGCCTCTAATAACATAGCTTTTGTTGTCACCCAATTCCATTGCATGAGAGAATGGCTCCTTTGATAGTGTATGGAGTTGCTTACTTTCACCTGTCATGTGTCTCGATGCTCCACTGCCAATGATCCATGCATTGTCATCAGTAAGATAACCTGCAAGGGGAGCCAAAAATCCTTGACTCTTGACCTTGTTGAACAAATAGTAGATGACCTTCTTGATCCACCTTCTAGCAGTGTTGCATCCCATTCTTATGTAGTTCATCATAGAGGGAGAATCCATGCCAACAAAGTGATCTTCGACTCTTCCTAACCTTAGCTCTGAAACCATGTTGGAAAATCAAAGTAATTATATTAGGGTTTGATTCTCCTTTCTTGATGATTAGTGATGCCCAGGTTAACCCTGCTTACACCCACAGTATGCATGTACCATGCATAAACACATTTGTCCCAGGAATTTAACTCACAAGCAAGTTAAAATCTTCAACCTCTAATGGTTAAGGCCCTATTAATCAAATTCCCATGTGGAATGATTTATAAAAAAACTCAATATAGGTTAACCCCTAGCCCATATATACTTATCGACACTTTAATCAACCGTCGAGCCTTCATATAAGACTTTATTAAAGCCTTTCATTAATCCTTCCTATCGGGACTTAAAACCTCTTCACAACCTTTATAAAACCCTTTAACCGCATATATGTGTATAACCTTCCCCTCTTAATATTGGTTACATATATTTTAATACATAAAGCCTTCCATCCTTTGATAACGTTGATCTATATATAAAACCTCACATATGCGTGCTTAACCCTTTATAACCATTTACAAAGGAAATATGTGCCAACCATACCTTTTTGCTTTATTCGACTTTTGCACGTATCTCAAATTTTCACCTTTATCACAATCAGGTATCGGCTCCTCCACGGGTCACATTAATACAGTCTCTATTGCACCGATATGCGATAACCCAATATCAGATTTCAAACTTTATGCGTCCGCTTCCATAATTCGTCGGGTCCGCTCCTTCAAACCTTTACACAACGCTCTACCGATCTTCGACCACCTGCAGTCGCTGATCAATGCTTTATCGCTATCGGCGCATCGACATTTCATAGTCCACTAGCCTGTGACCTCTGTCTAATGTGATTGCGATTAGATCGCGACCGTTGATCAGGTTCTTGATCCAACAGTTGATATCTTTTCCTGATGCAAAGTCGCTTGACAGCGCTCCGCCGTTGATCTTCATTTAGTAGATCCAACAATCTACCATGAATTCGAATATACAACAGGCATGGGTTTTAACCGCCCGACAAAGCGGTTTGCACTCTTCACTTCTCTACTACGTGTCGCGTTATGAATGGAATTAGAAGGCTAACCTTCGATACCATTTACCACCTCTTTACCGCTCGAAATTATCACTTAAGGTTATAAACCTGCCTTCCTTCGTTAAAGTTTGCCATTGCGATATTTTAACACTACCTCATGCGACATGATTTGGACCATTGATCTATAAGATCCAATAGTTGCTGTGTACTAACACTTCACTTCTTCGTTCGTCCCTTTCTCTATATTTTACACTATCTCTTCAGCGTTTTCTCTATGTTTCAAGTTTTTCTTCAGGTTTCTTCAAAGGGTTCCACTGCTCAACTTCCTTTGAGCTTTACTCTTCTGCAAATTCTCACTTCGCTACCACTCTAGCGCTTCACTCTGTTTCCTCAATTGGATTCAAAGACCCGTGATGATTCCTCTGAACCATTCTCTCCTCTGCGTGTTCTACAGAATTCTGCGTGCAACTCTTTTACAGAACCTACGAATTCATATGTAATTCATTCATAAAATACTCATTTCACACATTTACACAACTAGGAATAAACCTCTATATACATAAGTATAAACAAATGATTACATTCGAAACTTTGTGTCTCTCACAGGCTTGATCTTCAACTATTAGTGGCCTCCTCCTTCTACTCTGCTTGTAGGCTTACATTTATACGAGAAAGCTCTATTGAACTAAATATGGTTCCCCTCCTAAATCTACTGAACTGACTCCTAAATCCTCTATGTCCACTTCTAACTTCATTTAATTCCTAAAAACTCTCTCTCGTTCCTCGAATCATCAAACTACTTAAGAGTTATAACTTATAATTGACTTTTAACTCTTTTGTCTTTATTAACCACTCATGTTCTCATTTATTTGAGAGCATTTACAAAACAACCCACATTATTTAATTAATTCCTATTCTATGTATTCAAAAGCCTAAATTTTACATTAATTTATCACTTAGGAATCCAATTTCCTTAAAATACATGACCCCCTATGTCTACTTAATTACAATGATTTTCTCTTGGGTTGAATGCTTCTGCATCAGACTCCAAAGTAGAAAATATTCATGTTCTCCTGATCATTTGTCTTCTGATCTTTGTCTTCTTGGATCCCATACTTTGTTTTGTAACTATCCAAATTTCTTGTTCCTTTGCTACTGCTGTACTTCTGCTGTCTTCTGTTCCATCTTCTTCTCTTTGCCAATAAGGTTCATGCTCTGATTGATCATTCTTCTTGTTGCTATCATTTGCCTCCCTATGGCCTGTTTCATCATCAACTGCCACAATTCTTCAATTTCTTTTTCCAGCACATCTTTGGGCTGGTCCATACTCTGCCACTTACTTCTTCCTCTTTCTCTTTGCTTCAGGTTGTTGCTGCTGTCCACTAATTCTTCAAACTGTTGCTGGTTACTTCCATTTTGTAGCTGCTGGTTTACTTTTTCTTCTTCTTTTGCTCTTGTTCCAACTTTTGCTTTGTTTATTACCTCCCTATCATCCTTACCCTTTTTCATGATTATTTCTGTCTACACTGAATCATGACTTTCTAGCATTCTCTCCAGTAATTGAGCATCTCTGTTCCATGGATTGGATTCTTCCACAAAATCTTCTTCTTTCATTTTTATTTGGCTGCCCATCTGTGCCAAATTTCCTCTAGCATTTGCAACAAAACCTGCACTCACAAAACACTTATTAAAATAAAAAACATAAGACTTCTGTGACTTATCTTCCTTTGGCAACAATTCAGTTTGCTGCTCTATTTCTTTCTCCTCTGTCAGCACATCAGTACGCTGTGTTGAATTCTGAAAAGAACTCATGAGACTGTCAACTAGTCCCTCTTCCACATCATCTGCTCTAATGATGTCTTCCTGCGCTTGTCCACCGTAGTGAACTCCTTCCTTTGCAATGTCAATTTGTTGAACTTTCATATCCATCTCCTTTTTCTTATGATTGTTATTCATGACAATGTTTTTGTTTTCCTTTTTTAGCAATCTCTTTTGAACGTCTATTCTCTGTTTTTCCAACTCCCTTCTTTGAAAGTCTAATTTTCTATATAACTCAATAATTTCAATTGGAGTAGAATTTTGAAATTTCACACAATTTTCCATACCTTCCTTTGTTATTGACAAATCATCAGATGTCCTTTTTCCCTTTGCTAAGTCTTTTGCATAGACTTCTTCTTCCCTAACATCTTTTAGTAGATGTCCTTTTTCTTTAGTACATTTTGCCTTGCTCTCCCTCTATAACTCTTCTCCCAGAGTTATCCTTGTCTCATCATCTTCATTAATATTCTCCTGCATTTGTTTTTCATCAATAACATTAATCAAACTCATATGATTACCTTTCTGAGACAACATTCCTTCATTCTTCATCAAAATAAAATCCTGATTCCTCATCTCCATGACAGCTTCTATAGGCTTATCCATAGACTTTTTCTTCTGTATGCAATCAAATTCTTCTTCTTCTGAGAAGTTTTCTTTGTCACCTTTTACTTCTAGATCTTCATCTCCTCTGAAGATATCTTCAAAAGGTTGCTTTTCTCCTGCAATACCTGCCATCATACACAAACTATCAGTTTTAAAGACATAAGATCTTGTGGTCTCACTTGATGCTTTAGTCATCATATCTCCTTGCTGTTCCAAGTTCTCTTTATGACTCGGAAATTATTCCATGGTCTCCTCTTCAATCTCCTCAAGCCCTTCACTTGGTTGCTTGATATCTTTCCCCCACTGTATATGAGACCTATCTATCTCATCTTCTTCGAGAACATAATTTAGATTCTGCTTGTCTTCTTCCTCCTTTATGAGAATATCAACAAATTGTCCTCCTTTACATGTTTCACCTGCAAACATACACACATTGTCAGATTTAAAACTATGTGACCCTTTGGCCTCACTTGAAGTTTCAATCTTCAAGTCTTCATCTTCACTCTCTCCTAGAATTTCTCCATGTTCTGGTTCACAAATGGACTCTTCCATTTCTATTTTCAACTCAGCTTCTTTGAGTTTTTCCATCAACCACTTTATTTGCTTTTGCTGTAGCTTTCTCTGCATCTCATGCCACTCCACTGACTTCTTTCTCAAGATCCAACCCAATCTCTGGCTTTCTTCAAGTATCCTCCTTAATGCATCAATTTTTCTTTTAACTCTGCAATCTCTTTGTCAATTTCCTTTTGACTCATCCTCTTGCCATTTGCTTTGGCATTCTTCTTCTCATATCTTCTGTTGTGGCTTATCTCTGAACCTTTGCTATGACTATCGGTAGTCATCTTCTTCTCCTCTTCCTTCATGAGCTCCTCACTCATCGGCAATAAGCCTCTGCAACAGCTAGTCCTCCTCGCTGCAATCTTACCTCACTAAGCTCTCCTCACTCAGTCTTTTGGTATGCATGGGTCCTTTGTCTGGAACCTCCTCTTGAGCAACACCTTTGCTTCTTTTAGGCTTTTGCAACCTCTCACTCTCTTTTGAGAACACTTTAGCTGTCCTCTTTGTCCAATCTCTTGTTGGATTTTTTCAGGTTCACTGCCACTTTTTCTCAGAGTGTTTTCCTTATTCTGTCTTCAAGAACACATCTGGTTCTCCTCTCACAGCTTCTCTTGCTGTCCTTTGCTGAGATGTTTCATCTGCAACCACAATCTTCAATTTCAATTTGAAACAAAAAAACCATCTTACCTCCAAGATCTATGTATGATCTTATTATCCCATTCCTCTGTACTTTGAATGGATTGTCTTCTGTTTGGTCTCTAAGTCCTCTTTCCTTCAGAACTTGTACTAAACAATCTTGCTCTCACTTTTCTTCAAGGAATCCTCTGTTTCTGTCTACTCCAAGCCTTTGCCGGAATTGCTACAATCTTCCAATAACTCCAAAAGTTCCCCTACAATCTTCTGTTGTAGCCTCTATCATTCATCAATTAACTTATGCACATTACTTTCTTCTGTGTGCAACTCCTTTTCATAGGAAATCTTTCCCCGCTTTGATTACAATTCTGCTATGATACCAAAATGATGCCAGGGTTACTCTCGCTTACACCCACAGTGTGCATGTACCATGCATAAACACATTTGTCCCTGGAATTTAACTCACAAGCGAGTTAAAATCTTCAATCTCTAATGGTTAAGGCCCTATTAATCAAATTCCGATGTGGAATGATTTATAAAAAAATCAAACATAGGCTAACCCCTAGCCCATATATACTTATCGGGACTTTAATCAACTCTCGAGCCTTCATATAAGACTTTATTAAAGCTTTTCATTAATCCTTCCTATCGAGACTTAAAGCCTCTTCACAACCTTTATAAAACCCTTTAACCACATATGTATGTATAACTTTCCCCTCTTAACATTGGTTACATATATTTTAATACATAAAGCCTTCCATCCTTTGATAACGTTGATTTATATATAAAACCTCACATATGTGTGCTTAACCCTTTATAACCATTTACAAAGGAAATATGTGCCAACCATACATTTTGCTTTATATGGCTTCTGCACGTCTCTCGAGGTTTCACCTTTATCGCAATCGGGTATCGGCACCTCCACTGGTCGCATTCATAAAGTCTTTATTGCACTCGATATGTGATAACCCAATATCGGACTTCAAACTTTATACTTCCACTTCCATAATTCGTTGGGTCTGCTCCTTTAGACCTTTACGCAGCGCTCCGCCGATCTCCGACCACCTCGAGTCGCCGATCAACGCTTTATCGCTATCGGTGCATCGACATTTCACAGTCCACCAACCTTTGACCTTTGTCTAATGCGATTGCGATTAGATGGCGACCGTTGATCAGGGTCTCGATCCAACGATCAATATCTTTTCCCGATGCAAAGTCGCTTGACAACCCTCCATCGTTGATCTTCACTTAGTAGATCCAACGGTCTACCATGAATTCAGATAGACAACAGGCATGGGTTTTAACCGCCCGATAAAGCGGTTTCCACTCTTCACTTCTCTGCTAGGTGTCGCATTATGAATTGAATCGGAAGGCTAACCTTCGATACCATTTACCACCTCTTTGCTGCCCGAAATACCACTTAAGATTATGAATGGAATCGGAAGGCTAACCTTCGATACCATTTACCACCTCTTTGCTGCCCGAAATACCACTTAAGGTTATAAACCCGCCTTCCTTCATTAAAGTTCGCCGATGCGATATTTCAACACTACCTCATGCGACATGATTTGGACCGTTGATCTATAAGATCCAACGGTTGCTGTGTACTAACACTTCACTTCTGCGTTTGTCCCTTTCTTTATAGTTTACACTATCTCTTCAACGTTTTCTCTATGGTTCGGGTTTTTCTTGAGGTTTCTTCAAAGGGTTCCACTGCTCAACTTCCTTTGAGCTTTACTTTTCTGCGAATTCTCAGTTCCCTACCACTCCAGCGCTTCACTCTGTTTCCTCAATTGGATTCAAAGACTCGTGATGGTTCCTCTAAATCATTCTCTCCTCTACGTGTTCTACAGAATTCTGCCTGCAACCCTGTTACAGAACCTACAAATATATATGTAATTCATTCATAAAATACTCATTTCACTCATTTACACGACTAGGAATATATCTCTGTATACATAAATATAAACAAATGATTACATTCAAGACTCTGTGTTTCTCATAGGCATGATCTTCAACTATCAGTGGCCTCCTTCTACTCTACTCGTAGGCTTACATTTATACTAGAAAGCTCTGTTGAACTAATTCTCCTCCTAAATCTACTGAATTGACTCCTAAATCTATTGAACTGACTCCTAAATCCTCTATGTCCACTTCTAACTTCATTTAATTCCTAAAAACTCTCTCTCGTTCCTCGAATCATGAAACTACTTAAGAGTTATAATTGACTTTTAACTCTTTTGTCTTTATTAACCACTCATGTTCTTATTTATTTGAGAGCATTTACAAAACATCTCACATTATCTAATTAATTCCTATTCTATGTATTCAAAAGCCTAAATATTACATTAATTCATCATTTAGGAATCCAATTTCCTTAAAATACATGATCCCCTATGTCTACTTAATTACAATGATTTTCTCTTGGGTTGAATGCTCCTGCATCAATTAATTGTGAGTGTGTTTGCTTCTTTTACCTCTTTATTATCTTATCTTTCATCAAGAAATTACCATATTGTGTGTAGGAAGATCACAAAACAAGAGACACAAATATAGGCACTATGCTAGGGAAAAACCCCCCTCGAGGGAAAAACCCAGTCAAGATAATTCTTCCTTTATATAGTATTCTTTGAGACTTTTCACCCTAGACCAGACTTTCTCTCCACACCAAGTCAGCGTCCCAAATGTTCGACCCTTTCCAACGACTTCGACTAGGCAACAACTTCCGACAACAACGAAATCTTAGGAGACTACGATCTCCCAATCCAGACCATGAAACAGAGAGAGAGAGGCACCCAAAGTTCGATTTTCTTCCTCTAAAGACTTCCTCAAGCTCGCACTTCTCCAGCTCTTCTTAAGATATTGAACTAGCTTGAGAGTTGATGCTCCAAATGATTTCGACCTCCTTGTTTAAATAGGATTCTTGTGGGTTGAAGTAGGGTCCTTAGGCCAACTTGATCTCTCTTAGGCCGATGTGTTGTGGAGGGTACATATTTCATATTTGACTCAATAGTAACCTTTTTACATGATTCAGAAGCCCAAGAAGGGTCTCTGTGAATGTACAATGACTCTATAAACTCAATATTAATCCTAGGAGTCCACAATGGGGGCTTTGACTAATATAATGATGACCCATGCCTGAAACCCATGCTTTAATAAGTCATTGTTACAATAATTAAAAATATTTTCTTTATTCTTTTGACAAGTACATTACATAATGACTCAAGTACATTAATGAAGACCGAATACAGTTACATTTTCTAACACTATTTGCAGGTCAAGATTCACCATGTGGGAGGCTGAGTGTCCTCATTTGCTATAGGCTGATTGCTCATCAATTGTAGACTGAAACTCTGTTTGTTGGCAGGCCGAATTAGTTATCATTGAGGCCAGAGTTCTCCTCACTTCAGGCTGAGTATTTCTTGGGCCACCACCTTCTCTAGTAACTGAATCTTGCAGGGGGTCGAAGTCTGTTTTTGAAGACCAGATTGCAGCCTATTACCCAGCCAAATCAGGCCTTGTTGTTGGGTTGCTACAAGTGACAATATTTAAGTATTGGTATGTAATTTTTTGATCAATATTAATAAATAATATTGGCTAAGATTTGTTGTTCACATTTTGATTTGAGTTCATTAATGGATTAAGGGTTTCATATTTAAATCGTAGGAAAACTGTTTGAAGAAATATCATTATGATCAAAAGGTTCTCTTTTTTTCATGCTTTATGTTAGAACAAATGTTGCAAGCAAAGTGTTTATCCAAATGCTTGAGAGAGAATTTTAAGAATTATTGCTAGTTGTGTAATAAATCTAGAAAGGGACATTATGTGCTTGTCATATAGGGCTATTGGCTGGTTGAAGAGGATATTTTTTTTTTCTCCTTTGTGTTACCCACTTTTTGGTGGGTAACAATACCCCTATTGAAATGAGTGGTAAACAATGCCTAACAAGTATTTGTGAGGGTGCATTACCATTGCATAAGAAAGTTCAGTGGAGGGAGGAATACGTGAGATGAGTGTATCCTAATTGGATGAAGTAGGGAAAAATTGGATAGAGGTAGCTCGAGTAGTAGGTAGATAGGATAGGACATGGGGTGAGTAGATAGGATAGGGTATAGCCTATAGTAGGTGAGATGTGCCATGGGAGAGTAAATAGGAGGGGGGCAAGGAAACAAATGTGGAGATGAGAGAGGGAAGATTAAATAGGAAGACAAGGGAGGAAAGAAAAGTGGGTAGAGCATGTATTGGAGAGAAGATAAGTTTCCAAATTGAAATAGCTCTTAGACATGGGTTTACGAGGACTTAAAGGTATATGGATGGAAGGTGAAAACTTTTAGAAACTCCGAGGTATATGGATGGAAGGTTAAATCTCTAAAAATTTGTGTGAAGCTTTTTTTACTTTGTTAGTTGAATATATTTTGTCTTGTCAGCCTTGATTCTATAGAAGTAGACTAGAAGTATGCCAACAATGGGGATCAAACTTTTTATAGATTGTATAGTGCCATTTGAATGTATAAAGACTAGAGTTTCCAAAAATTTCCATGTGCTTCTGGAAGATTCTACCATAATTGATTGTTAAATGGGGAAGGCTTATTTTCTTTCATGTGGTTAACCCATAATGCCCTAGATCATGGGCTAGGGTTTGCATAAAATTAATTTGTCGACATAGTCTAAAGAGGATATTCTAATCCAATGTAAATTGGAGTCTGTGACACTTACAATGTTTCAAATGCCTACTTCAATGTCATGAATCATGATAGATCTCATCGTATCAAAGACTTTCCCTAGGTCAAAGGCGAAATTCATAAATCAAATTCTACTCCTATGTGTCCTTGATTGGTCATTGAGGATGGAGGGTCAATAGACATTCAAAGAAACTAACAAAGGAAATTTATGACCCCAACAAAAAGAAACAAGGGATCTCTCCTTTACAAGATCATGTAGATCCCAAACCCTAAAGTATTTAGGAATCAAGAAATACGAAAGTGTGAAATAGATAATGCCAATGGCATTGTTTTGAGTCGATGCCATAAGGGTAGATATAGTGTGCCATCAAGAGATCTGCATTTAGTAACCTTGTCATATATTTAAGTTTCTTAACGAGTCAAAAGCTAATGCCCTAATGGAAATGAACAAACTTACGAGGATTGCAGATTACATGGTAGACAACATTTTGCTCAAGTTTACCAATATCCCTCTAGTGTTTACTGCTTTGAGTGATTGGAAATACACGAGACTGGTGACTCATGTTGTGTTCATTGGTCCAGAGTCCAGAATCCACACATGTCTACTTGAACTCGCTGAAGGTCTCTTTGTGCTCTCCAAGCTTATCCTTCATCAAATGGCACTTTGTGCTACTTGCATGCTTGGCATGCTTTGCATACACCTTGAATTTCCTACTAGATGTCAAGAAGGTCATCTACCAAATTCCATCGAGATAACTAAGAGAGGTAGATCAAGTTAAGATGCCCATAACATTGATGCCAAAGTGTATAGACATTCGATGCACTTTAGCCATCAATGCATGCGACCTGACCTATCTAATATTATCCAGTCTAAATAGTCCATGAACCTCCAACTAAGAGCGATAGTCTTCTTGGTCTCCTTGTCAACTATGTAGCATTTGTGATTGCTAATGTTGGTATCTAGTTGGGGGCTTTGTCTCATAATTTGTGATTAAGCTACATCTCTGGCACATATTATGCGTTTAGGAAAATCAACATTTTCTGTGACGTTCCTTTTTCCCGTTTCCCTTATGGTGTGGTCAGGATGGACTTCTTGGGTTGGAGGCAGCTAGGTCGCAAGAGCAAGTTTATGCCATCAGTAGGCCCAATGGCTTCTGGAGGGGCTTTATGGGGTTTTAAGGAGTTCACTTGCCATATTCCATCATCAGGATCAGTTTCGCACAACTTACTTTTCGTTCCATAGCATTCTGATAATTCCCATAAAATAGGGTTATTATTGAGCCTAACTCAATTAATTACGCTTAAGGTGGCATTCCGGGAGGAATAGTTCATGGAACACCTTAGCGTAATAGCTAGTTGGAACCAGGATGAGAAGATCTACAAGATGGGATGGTGAGAAGTGATTTTCAGTGGCATGAGGTGGGATGGTGTCTGATTTAGCATTTTCCCGAATTAAAAAAGTGTTTTAATTTAAACTAAAAGGAGGAAAAAAGTACTACGTGATTAAAATAATAATAAAATAAAGGCTTCTAGAGGGGTCCATCAGATCTATAAAAGAGGAGGAGACCATTTGAAAACATCTTGGAGTTGAGGTTCTTTGAGGTTTGGAGAACCAAGAGTTCCCAGCTTCAGCATTAGCCCCAAGACAGAAACCCTCGGGTGATTCAGTGAGAGTGGGTGAGTACCCATTTCTCTCCTTGGTGAATTCATCCAGAATTCACAGGAGAGCTTAGCAGTTGCATTTCAGTTCAGTTTTGGAGGGCCAGTGCAGCATTGGAGTAGATTCTTGAGGCCAACTTTTCCATCTCAGCTATATTAGTTGTATCAGCATGTAAGCCCCAGTTTATCTATTATAATAAAAACTGACATTATTTTTATCCATCGTATTATTATTTTTGCTGTACTCTATTTGTTACATTTTACATGGCAATGTTTTGTTAAATAAATGGAAATTCTTATGTGGAGAATTAGTCCATTTCGAAATTTACCCAAATATTCCATCTGGGATATTACATTTTCCCTTGAAAGGAAATATGCACATTCCCTTTGCTAACATTTGTGTACTCTTTTGCACCACTAAAGATCACTAAATCCTTCGAAGCATAAGAAATATACTCTATGAACTAATGTTGCTTGTTGGTGTAAGTATCATGATGCACCTAAATCAATGTACCAAGCAGATGATCTGAGCTGATCTGTTGGCCACTTGGCCTTGAAGGTATAAAAGGCTAATTCATTTTCCTCTATATGCCTTTTGTGGAGCCCCTCCTTTGTTGGTTTTTTAATTAAGCAACCTCTTTCTGCAGTGCCTCTTCATATGGCCCACCTTGCCACAGTATTGGTAGGCAATGGTTTTCAGGCTCTTGGTTGCAACTTCACTGCTCCTTGGACCTTTCTTTGCCCATTTGCCTTTGCCTTTGACATTAGTTGCAAAGACATTCTGAACCCTCTATCTCACTGTTGATATTGAACTATTTTTTACATCTGTCCTGCTATAAGAGCTTATTGTATAGCTCAAAAAACTTCAGGTCAACATTCGTAGAGGTGATGTTTAGGGTCTGAATAGAGTGCTCATAGCGCGTGGTAAGATTTTTAGTGTGGTTATCACCATGTCCTCTTCTTCCATTTTCTGGCCAATGGCCTCTAGCTGTTCCCTAATATTCTTGATTTTGAGTAAGTGCTCTTGTAATGATGCAGGAAGAGCTTATTGTATAGCTCATCAAACATCAGGTCAACATTCGTAGAGGTGATGTTTAGGGTCTGAATAGAGTGCTCATAAGCACGTGGTAAGTTTTGTAGTGTGGTTATCACCATGTCCTCTTCTTCCATTTTCTGGCCAATGGCCTCTAGCTGTTCCCTAATATTCTTGATTTTGAGTAATTTCTCTTGTAATGATGCAGTCTCATCCATTGTGGTTGGGAACAACATATTCTTTAGGAAGAAGGCACTGCCCTTATCCAAAGTCTCATGCAAATCTCAAATCCTTCCTAATCATTGTGGAAGTTTTCCCTATTTGGACCTTAGGAAGCATCTCACTCAGTTATGGACAACTTAAGAAGCATTATTGCTTCTCTAGTTCATTCATTAGACTTGTCATAGTCTCAGCTAGCAACTGTTGCTCAGTTATCTTAATCAAGGAGGATAGCAGCCAAGCACCTATATGAAAATTGTTCAACATATGTTGCTTCTGAGTATTGTTGTTTTTGCTGGAGAACCTCTGGCTGCCTTTCAGCATGGATACAGCTAAAAAATCTTGCAGATTTCTGACAGAATAGCCCAATAAAAGCACAGATTTTGCCAAATCTGCTCAAAAAAATAGTCCAGTAAGCCACATCTGCTCTCAAACAGCTGAAAAACATATAGATCTTGACAGATCTGCTCCCAAAGAATCAATGCATTTCTATTTGGATTTGCTGAAAAACATAAATCAGCAACCAACTCTTCACGATCTGCAAATCTAGGCAGCACTACAGGAAACAATAGATTGAGTCTGCTCTAAATTCCTCTGAATTGAAGAAAAGTTCAGAAATCTCAATGGAGAACATGTCTGTACCGGCTGGAATTGGGAATCCTTACAGTTGCACAACTGATTTTTCTGTTCTGAACAGTCCAATTTTGTGGCTGGGCTGATTCATACTTCTGTACAATCATATGGCCTTTGGTGGCTATATGATTGATCTGTACAGCAATCCATGCGCTTGGTGGCTGCTCGTATGCTGACTCTGCTGTATGGTTGTGTCTGTAGGCCTATAAAAAACGTTCCCCCTTTCTTAATCTTTTTTCTTTTGAACCTGGCTTTAAACAAAAAAATTTCAAACATGGCCTTTTAAAACAGAAATTAATGTTCCATAACCTTTTTGATGTGTCATGCTCGCAATTCCTTGATCTATCTCTACTAGCAGCAGTCCATGCTTGCAATTCCTTGATCTATCTCTACTAGCAGCAGTCCATAGGTCTTCACGCTCATCCAAACTTTGTGGCACCTATAGAATTTTGAAGTCATAAGAGTGGAAACCTTGTCTTTCAAAGGCCATAGGCTCTTGATACTGCTTTGAGAATGCTGGGCCCTAATACCATATATTGATAACACGACCGCATAAAGGAAAGCACCATTGCATTAATAATGAGAAAACAAAAGTTTTCTTATAAAGGGTTACAAACAAGCTAGTCAAGTCAATCCACTTTAAGAATGTGGGATATACTAAGAGACACACTAAAGTGAAATAAAACATAAAAGCATTAAATAACTTATAAGTCGAAGTGATTTTATTAATGCCTATGTCTAATATCTCATGGACCATTATAATCTGATATTTAATTTGACAAAATTTGCACAATTTTAATGCATCTAGATTAGAGTATTGATGTTTTACAGTCAGTTCATCATCCATGCATACTAATTATAAAGGCCTTTTATGCAGACCAGGGTGAAGAGATGCCACAACCGTCAGTTATCCTTGCAACAGCAGGTTATGATCACACAGTAAGGTTTTGGGAAGCCACTAGTGGCCGCTGCTATCGGACTCTTCAGTACCCTGATTCAGTATGTCTTACTTCCATTTTAGCTTTATTTATTATGTTTGATTGTTCTTACCAAAAAGTAAGCAAAGGGAATGCTGTTTCACGCTTCAGAAGTTGCACTGGGTGTGTTTATGAGTTTGATATTTAGAGTTAATTCTCAAGCATATTTGTTCTCCTTGGGTAGATCTCTAAATGTGTCTTGTTGCTGAAGATTGCTGTGACTTGCCATAGTAGGAGATCTGGTTTACTTAATGGACCATCTCCCATTCCGAAATTGATTGAGAAAATTTAAATCAAAGTAACACTATATGTCATTTAGTTTATGTAGGTTGTCTGAAATTCTTGGGGTTGGACTATGTCCCTTCCCATAAAATATAGTTGGCAAGATAGACCAAACATAAACATACTCTATGAAAAACAATTGTGAGTTATGTTTTACTAGTGGAGCATATCAATTAAATGGCTGGTAAATGCCGACAGACATCAATCCAAAATAAACATCAAAACACTTATTTCAACATATATCTCAAGTTGCTAAAATTACAAAAACATTAAGAATTAACTAAATTATAACTTTATTTAAAATATAATAATTATTATTAATGATAAGAAGAATTAATAGATAAGTTAACATATATACATTTAAAAAAACATTTTACAAGATTATTAACCATGGAGATTCACCCCTAATTTCTTATGGAGATTCGTAATTTGTAAATAGACTGTTACAAAACCATGGGTTATCAATGTTGATTTGGGGTAGCATCGGATGTGCTTTAGCCACGAAAATTGGTGGAGAGGCTAAAGCACATGAGATCTCCAAGACCCAAATATGGTTTGGGCAGAATCTAACCAGTTTGGGAGCTATTAAAATAATTAATATTTTTAATGGAGTTCCTAAGTCTAAACTTAGGAAAAATAAAATATTAATGTGAATTAATATAAAACTGAGTTAGAATGGTCCAAAAATCATGTATCAAGCCAAATCTAATCTTAGCTATTGATTAGAGATTTAATCTCGGCCATTAATGGACCAACGAGAAAAGTATAAGAGGAGGCTTGAGGGCTAGTTGGAGAACACACTGAGAGAGATCAAGAACTCGATTTTGTGGGGCGGGGTTTGCTGAGGAAATTGAGTGAAGTGATTTGAGTTGCAGTTGAGGGGCAGTGAATACATAGCAGAGAGCCAGAGTTAGTACCGAGAGAATCAACGCAGAAGCCAGGAGAGGTTGATGCAGAGCCAGCTAGAGGCCACGCAGAGGTAGCCAGGAGCTGCGCAAAGCCAGAGAGGGCCAGTGTGTGAGACGCAGAGGCTCCAGAGGCTGGCGCACAGCCCCGAGAGGTTGACGCTGGGCCAGAGAGGCTGATGTAGAGACTAGAGGCAGCGCTGGGAGATTTTCGTGGGACAGATTGGAGCTGGAGAGCTGGATAGGGTGACACATTCCCTATCAGGGTGACGCAGAGTAGCAAAAGCTGTATTGTTGCTGTGGGATCGTGCATTTGGTGATTTAGCTGGAATATCTGTCTCTGAGGGAGAGGTACTACTGCTGAGGGCATTCTCTGTTGGGTGAGCCATTTCTGGCACCCTGGTTGTATTCTGAAACTGCATAATAATAAAACCCTCTGAATAGTTGCACCGGTTTTCCTGCATTGGGTTTTTCCGGGGACATTAGTCCAAAAACAACGGTGTCACTTGTGTGCTTGTTTGCTTTCAGTTGATGATTTGTATGTGTTGATACTTTACTTGCATTTATTTTCAGTATTTACATGGTAAATAACTTGTTAAGTAATTGAACAAGTAGGAAGAAATAAATCAGATAGTTCAGGAAGAATTTTTAACAGGTTAGACTTAGAAATTCCAACATGGTATTAGAGCCAAGTTGCATATCATAGGACAACTGAAGGCATCAGCCGAGTAGAGTAGTAGCAATAGAAACCACTGTCTCGAGTGACAGAAGCTGTTCCTAGTAGAAAGCAATGAGAAAGGGGTGACATAGAGGGCCTGCATCATCAGTTCGAACCAAGAGGAGGATCTGCACGGAGACAAAGAGGAGCAGACCTGACCTACGCAGTGCCCGATCATCTTTCTCAGCCAGGAAGGATCAATGTTGGCGCTAGGAGTTCCAGATTTTGCTGCTGCTAGGATTGCGCAGAGCCTAGAGGCTCAAACCTTCAGATTGCTGAGGCTTATGAGGCTGTGGGTAAGTTGCGGAGCGAAGCTGGTGGGGTACGATGGTCAAAGCAATACCTAACAGGGCAAGACCAAGGAGGAAGGAGTTGCTACCGAGGATTTCTAGCCAAGGAATCTGGATCAGTGGTGCAATTGCACAAATGATCGGAGTGGGGCATCTCGCCATTGGCAGAGGGGTTTCCAGAAGGGAAATCGAGACTCAGAGGGAGTCAAAATGAGAACGTCCAGATGGGAAGTTGAGAGACTCAGTAGGAGTCGATCAGAGGACTTCCAGGAAGGAAGTAGAGAAACTCGAAAGAGTCGAAAGAGGAGAAACGAAATGGCAGTGAATGGGTTGAGAGATTAGTATAGACTGGACGGAGCTTCTAACTTCATAGTCTGGAAGGCCAGGATCTTGTCCATTCTAGACAGGTGTTGTATCAAGCACATCGCCTTGAAAACAATAGCGATCCCAGTTGACTTAGCTGATAATGAGAAGTACAAAGAGGCAATGGCGAAGATTAAGTGCATCATCCTTGATGGGGTCAAGGATCATGTGGTACCACATATTGTCGAGAAGAAAACGACAAAGGAGATGTGGGATGCCTTGAAAACATTGTATTAACATTCTTCCATGCAAAGGAAGATGTTACTTGAAAATTAGCTGCATCATACTAGATGCAGAAGGGCGAGCAGATAGATATCTTCCTTGGGCGATTGATAGAGATTTGAGATCATCTGACTACCATAGGGGCCACGCCAAATGAGGAGATGTTGATGAGGACCACATTGAACGCAATCTCAGAGGATTGGGAGGTATTTGTCCAGAGCTTACTGGGCAAGTTGGATCTTTCAGATTGGGAGGAACTGTGGGCGACTTCGTCAAGAAGAGATCAGACAACTGACCAGGGTGGGAAGCAACGACAAGGGGGTTAGAATCAAGAAGGAGGAAGAGGAGGATGCTGCCCTAGCATCCTGCGGGAAAGAAGGAGAAATGGAAGAAGAAGGACCTCTCCAAGGTCAAGTGCTTCCATTGTGGGGAACTGGGTCACTATGTGAACCTGTGTCCAAGGAAGAAGAGCAAGGGAGAGGCTTCTAAGACCAAGGAAGTGCCATCGAGGGCGGACAAAGAAGTGCAGAAAAATGACGACTGTGCCATTAGTGCTCACATACCTCTAGAGAAAAGGTGGGGAGACATTGAGCTGTAGTCAGACAGACTACAGACGATGAGGGGCAGGATCCTTGAGGCACCCAACCTCTTGGATTATACCTTGATACGGGAGCCCCGAAGAGAAGTAGCAGGACTAGCGGATGTCGGTAGAGACGGATGCGGATGAAGTGTTGAAGAGTGCTACGGTGTAGGAGTCCCCCGACAGCGCGAGGCTAGCAGGCTGCAACAGTGCGAGAGGCACTGGAGTGTTGCATCAGTGCAGGATAGCACAAAGAGGTGTGCAACGGTGCGAGATGTAGGGAGTTGTTGCAGCAACGCAAAGGTCAGTAGAGGGAGCACGTGTTAGCGACAGAGGGAGCTTTAGCATCGAGAGTGTTTCTAACCTGACAGGGATGTCATAATTGGGTGGATCAGTTACTTCCTTCTCAATAACTTGGTTGCAGTGCAGTAGTTAGCAGTGGTAGTTCTATGGGCAACACGATGCAGCGTGAGGAGAAGGGGATGTAGTGCAAATGCAGCAGTGGTAGTGGCAGGGCCATGGGCAATAGTACAGGATGCAACAGTGTAGAGGATGTTGGACGGGGAGGCCTAGCATCAACACAGGGACCGATGCTGGATGATCAGGGTGATACTCAGTGAGGAGTGTTACTAGAGCACAATCCTCGCTAAAAGGGAGTGTTGATTTGGGGTAGCATCGGATATGCTCTAGCCACAAAAGTTGGTGGAGAGGCTAAAGCACATGAAATCTCCAAGACCCAGAAATGGTTTGGGCAGAATCTAACCACTTTGGGAGATATTAAAATAATTAATATTTTTAATGGAGTTCTTAAGTCTGAACTTAGGAAAAATAAAATATTAATGTGAATTAATATAAAACTGAGTTAGAATGGTCCAAAAGTCATGGATCAAGCCAAATCTAATTTTAGCCGTTGATTAGAGATTTAATCTCGACCGTTGATGGACCAATGAGAAAAGTATAAGAGGAGGCTTGAGGGTCAGTTAGAGAACACACCAAGAGAGATCAAGAACTTGATTTTCTGGGGCAGGGTTTGCTGAGGAAATTGAGTGAAGTGATCTAAGTTGTAGCTGAGGGGTAGTGAATACATAGCAGAGAGGTAGAGTTAGTACCGAGAGGATCAGCATAGAAGTAGGAAGAGGTTGACGCAGAGCCAGCTAGAGGCCACGTAGAGGTAGCGAGGAGCTGCGCAGAGCTAGAGAGGGTCAGCGTGTGAGACGCAGAGGCTCCAGAGGCTGACGTTGGGCTAGAGAGGCTGATGCAGAGACTAGAAGCAGCACTGGGAGATTTTCGTGGGATAGATTGGAGCTTGAGAGCTGGATAGGGTGACACAGAGTAGTGGAAGCTGTATTGTTGCTGTGTGATCGCGCATCCGGTGATTTAGCCGGAATATCTGTCTCCGAGTGAGAGGTACTACTGCCGAGGGCATTCTCTATTGGGTGAGCCATTTCTGGCACCTTGGTTGTATTCTGAAACTGCGTAATAATAAAACCCTCTGAAAAGCTTCACCGGGTTTCCTGCATTGGGTTTTTCCTGAGACATTAATCCAAAAACAACGGTGTCACTTGTGTGCTTGTTTACTTTTAGTTGTTGATCTGTATGTGTTGATACTGCACTTGTATTTATTTTCAATATTTACATGGTAGATAACTTGTTAAGTAATTGAGCAAGTAGGAAGAAATAAATTAGATAGTACAGGAAGAATTTCTAACGGGTTAGAATTAGAAATTCCAACAATCAATACCACATATCCCAATTACTATAACTCATTTCGTATGACACTTGTTCATATGACATTTTTTAATTAAAGAATTTAAATAAAACGACAAAAAAGGCATAACTACTCTAGAAATAAATCTCAGCATTTGATTTGTGTATACTATTGAGAATATTCTATGGAGGTCAAATCTTTACTGTCCACCTTGTTAAATTTGGCAGCTAGGGAGAAATTCCCTAATCCTTTGGATCGAATTAAGAAATATCAAATTAAATTCTTTTTGGGATCAAAAGAAATTATTAGTATTCTTATCTATGTCGGCTTTAATTATTGGAGGGAAATTGTTTAGATCGAAATTCAAATTCCTATCTTAGTCGGCCTTAGATAAGTTGTTTCTCCCAAGAGTCATGACTTTTAACTTATGGAAACAACCATAAATACCCCATTCGGGTAATCTCCAAACATAACACAGTTCGGATGTCACACACGCCTTTGAGATTTTTCGGATGCGAGGGTTATGAATTCTCTCTACTGCCTGGTTATGGCTTGATGTTACAAGATGCTTCTCGCTCTTATGTGTCAGGATGGCACTGAGATGTTTTGGAAGGTTCCTCTCTATATTTCACAAATGTTAAGGTCTGAGGCTTTTCGCAAGGGTTACAAGATTTCACTCTTATCCTCTCTCGCACCTCTGTTATGGATTGATCTCGCACCTCTATTATGGCTTTAGTGTTAGATTGATCTTACACCTCTGTAACAACCACAGTCTCGCATAAGATTTGACATATATCTTTGGCCATCATATCATTGTAGTAAGGGCATCACATTGACACTACATTGATGGCACGTTACTCTGAGTTGATTCGTAGTAAGTATACACATTATATATACCGTTCGATTTAGGGCTTGGTGATTCAATCTTCTTCGCTCTTTAGTAGCATCATCATTTGGTATAGCGTCTTTAGGTGGTATCTCTTCTCCTATACAATCGACGTCTCTCAAATATAGCATTGAATCTTGGCATCGACAGACAGTTCATAGTTTGACATATGAAATAGTTAACATTAATCACACAGTTTGTATACACAATTATGCTTATGATGTAGTTGGCTTTGCTTCTCTGCTATGTATGGCATCCCTACCTCTGTGATATTATGCTACAATATATATATGGATCGCCACATTGGTTCACAATATGTATACACAATATGGGATCGACACAATGTTTTTCTTTGCGTTATGAATGACATCGTGACACAGTTGTATGGTTTTATCCTTTGCGATATGAATGGTGTGATCCTCTGTGATATGTATGGTATCAATACTCTATGGGATCAAATCTTCAGTAAGGTAACAAATGCACTACTACAGTGGCTCATTATTTCTGTGGTATTTTTCATTGATGTAGAGTGTTAGTATGGTATAGTGTGATATCACTACAACAATTTATTATTGGGATAACTCTACAGTGACTTTATATGATCCTTTGCAACAACATTATATTCTTCCTAGTCGTGTGCTATAAACCTATGCTTGAATGATTCATGGTTGCCAACAATGACTATATCTTAGATGTAATAGTGATCCTTGCTCATGAGCAACAATGTTTGTCAGATCAAAACCCTTGAAGGCAATAATGATGGACAATGGTGGTGTGATTTGGCAGCAACATTCTCAAATTATTGGATGTCCGTTCACAAACGTAGTTGTGAACTGACTTCTTGTGGCACTAGGAGGCCTGATGTAATGATATATCTCACTAGGGATGTACTTTGTATCTCAGCTGAACTATTGATGAAATCTAATAGAAGAAGAAGAATTGAATTTCGGGTTTTTCCCTTGTGGAGTTTTTCCTTGGTCTCTGCTTTTCTTCTGTTGTTCCTTTATGTTCCGCTACAGTATTGATATTAGTGTTCTTTTTATATAATTGTTGTTTTGTTATGACATTATGATGATATGGGATGAATACAATATGTGAAAATAAGTGAACACAATTATCTAAAGAAAAGAACAATTTAGCCTTAAGAGAAATTAACATGGGATCAGAGTTGGGCTGAAGAGAAGTCATGGATATCACCCCTGTGAAGACACCAATGGATCAGGTAGAATGAAAGATGTTGGAGACTTAAAAGAATGCTAGGGTTTGAAGGAAACCTTAGGCAACCCTGTTCTAGTAAAAGAAGTTAGGTTTTGGTGGATAATATGAGGTTAGTGTTTGGAAGAAACTCTTGAAGTATGGTTGAAAGAAGGACCTGAATATGATAAAGGCTTGAGCTCTACAAGCCTTGAAACCCTAGCATGATCAGTAACTGTGGCAGATTCAGTGTAACTCTAGATTCATTCCAGGAGATAGTATGTTACAATGATCATTGGACTTGGCTTTTAAAATTGGCTATTGGCTGATGAGGTATCTCCTCATTTGATGATAACTGTGATACATGGTTGATGATCTATGGTACCTCATGATGAAGAAGGAAAGGACCTGGGATACAGATTCTATTGATGTATTTCTTTTGAAAACAACTTTGAGATGTGGATGATGGACAACAATGACTCATGGAAGCTGGATCAAGAGCGAGCTGATCACTTCCTTCAATCGTCGTTAAAGATAAGTACCTTCTAGACTTGTGTTGTTTCTTTATGACACTACTCTTGTTCGGATTTATTGTTTTGATTATTGGTTATCCTTCTTGCATGACTATTCGAGTATTTCTAACTTCCTGATGAAGATGTGATTAACAAATCCTTCTTGAGGATTATCTGGATGCTAAATGGCGCAGGAAAAGAAACTAGTACAAGAAGAAAGTTGGTATAGGAAAGAGGAAGCTAGAGCAGGAAAAGGAACTTGATGCAAATTTATTCTGGGAGCAAGTGAAAAGCATTCTAGACATATGCAAGATGACAATGTCTATATGCTACAAGGTATTTGAATATTATAAGGTATGTGTTATGACTTAGTTGCAATGTTGGATGGCAAGTTAAGCCTTGAGGTATGACAAGAATATTACCTTCAGAAAAGTCTTGATTCATATAGTACTCTTGATAATGCATATGTAAGTTTGATTCTCAATACATGTGATATATTGATGCACTTTATAGTTTAAATCTCATTGATATTTGGATATCCTGATTTTGTCTAAAGATAAAACATAGCTAGAAACATTGACCTTGATATACAATAACTTGATACTGTTGTCAATGCTTGTAATGAGTATGGTAACCCTAATGGCAATAATGTGGTTGTAAGATTGATACTCGAGATTTACTAACTATCTTCTTGTTAATCTTGATAAGGCTGTGATAAACTGTTACTACTATGATAAAATTAACATTGTCACAAAAATGGATGCCCTGATTTGATGATGTTAGGACTCTAATGGAAATGATTATATAACATGATATTGAATGGAGGTACTCTTGTCATCTGCCCTAATTGTATGAGATAACCCTAGATGAATGGTTGACTATATGTTCATATAGTTGATGATTTGTCATGACAAGGATATATATATATATATATATATATATGAGAACCCGATATAGTTTTACATCGTGATTTAATATATGTCAATTTTGTATGAATTAATTTGGCTATGCCTTGAAGAAACAATGATCTTGATGCATTGTTGATAACTGAAGAGGCTTCCCATTCAGAGGAAAATACCCTTGATGAGATACAAGCACCTATTATTGTTTGCGTAATGATTGTAAACTTGGGGCTACCTCAAGTTTTGAGATGGCTGAACATGAGACCCATGTAGTCTTCAGAATTTGAATTGATGATCATTTGATGTTGTTAATGATGCCTTGGTTAATTAATTTTATGTGCTAACAATATATTACCGACAAGACTAGTTTACGTCAAGTAGTTTCAGGATCCATGTCTCATATAAAAGTGTTTTGTTAGAAATATGTCATGCTGGACTGCATTGATGGATTATTGTTGCTAGATTTGATAGATCCTTGCATTGCCAACTTGCACCACAAGCTAAGTAGAGTTCGAACATACATATATATAACTGGGACAAAGACATATCCATGGATTGAAATAACGTTGTTGTATGAGACAACCTTAGGCTTGTGGTTGATGCCTCTCAATGTGAATGGGAGAAGGGATGAATATGGTATTCTTTTCTTTTTGTCATATATTTGCTCTAACATTTGATGTCCTAGATGAACACAAAAACAAAGAATCACTGATCTTGGTTCTCTTTAGTGAGTTGTTTGAACCGATACCTGATATGAGCACTTTGATATATTTTCTGATCTTTAGAAAGGAGCTTGGATTGATGGATGTGACCCTCACAGGTAAAGGTCTCAACTGATCAAGAACATTGTTCATAACTCTTCCCCCTTGTTTGAGCTCCCAAGGAGGGAATGGAGCATTGAGGGTTCTTGGGGTTGAGGGATATCTAGACGATAAGATGGTTGTGATCCTTATCCTTCGCTGTAAGTAGTATCTCGCCTATTGTCACCATAGGGTGTGTGATCCTTGTCATCTATGATGAGTTGGGTATCTATTCCTATCATGAGGACATAGTATACCCCGGTATGCATCTTACCTACAAGCAGGGCTTGTTGGGATTGCCTTCCGATCTGGCTAATGGGTTGAGATGACTTGAGATGGTGTGATCCTTGCATAGCAAGTGGTATCTCGCGCAAGTATGGAGGATGCAGGTGTTCTACCACTTGACTCTTGAGGGTCAATGTGGGAAGATCAATAGACATTGGGATGGTTGTGATCTCCACCCTATATGGCAAGTTTGGTCTCGCCTGTTGACTAAACAATAGGATGGATGTGATCCTTGCCAATAGATGGATCTCGCCCATTATCACTGTACGATAGGATGGATGTGATCATTACCTTTTATGGCAAGTTTGGTCTCGCCTGTTGATCTAACAACAAGATGGATGTGATCCTTGCCTGGTGTATGGATCTTTCCTATTGTCATTGGATAGAGGGTGGTAGCTTGAGCTCCGCTATGATGTAAGATTCTTCCTCTTTAGATTGGAGATTGTTCAACGATTGGAGATGGGTAAAATGAGCTGAGATGAGATGATTGAACTGATTATTGGATATAGGGTGGTAGTAGGAGCTCCCCTATGATGATTCTTCTTCTTCTTCTATTGGATCGAGATTTCAACTGATGATTAAAGGAAATTGAGACGAGATCTAAAGAGATGGATGTCTTGTTGATATAGCTGAGATAAAAATCATAAAGACAGGTAGGGTTTGGAGGGTTAATCTCCCCTACCATTGGTTATGGATTCCTCTTCTTTTATGAGATGATATGAGATGGGCCTTGTTACAATTGTCTTTCTTTATTATGGTGCAACTATGAGGCTTATGATGCAGATGGAAATTTCTCCCTAGTTGAGAGGGAGTGTTAAATTTGGCAGCTAGGGAGAAATTCCCTAATCCTTTGGATCAAATAAAGGAATATCAAATAAAATTCTTTTGGGGATCAAAATAAATTATTAATATTCTTATCTATGTCGACTTTAATTATTGGAGGAAAATTATTTAGATCGAAATTCAAATTTCTATCTAATTTGACCTCTAATAAGTCGGCTCTCCTAAGAGTCACAACTTTACACTTATGGAATAACTATAAATACGCCAGCATAACATGATTCAGATGTCACACATGCCTCTAAGAGTTTTCGGATGCGAGGGTTATGAATTCACTCTACTTCAGGGTTATGGCTCAATGTTACGAGATGCTTCTCGCTTTTATGTTTCAAGATGGCATTGAGATTTTTCGGAAGGTTCCTCTATGTATTTCACAAAGGTTAAGATTGGAGGCTTTTTGCAAGGTTTACAAGACTTTACTCTTATCTTCTCTCGCACCTCTATTATGGATTGATCTCGCGCTGATCCAAGTGGATATTGGTGGCCACCCTCCTATTCCACTTGGACCCCCATCATTGTTTATTTCATTTTCCTTAATTGTAGCACAATTTACTCTTTTTGGCATTTTTTGGGTCTTCAAATTTTCGCGTCATTTTGAGGCCCTAAGCGACAATTTTTTGGAAGACAGGCAAACCCGTGGCCTACAGTAGGGGTTTGCAGTCGAAAGTTGTAGTCCTCGGATAAATCTTTCTAATGAGGTATCGCATCAAACAAAGATTGTATGCCAAAGTTACGACCTCGGGAAGTTGATGTACCATTTTATCCCAACGGGGCCCACAAATTTTTGGCGCTTCACTCCTAGGGTTAGGTTTTTGCATGTTTATGGTTTTCCATTGTTTCTCAATAATAAATTGGCCTTCGAGCCTCATTGTAACAAAGTTCAGAAGGCATGTAGTCGCCACATCTCTTTTTAGGGATAAGCTACCATTGCATAAGCTAGTTTATTTCCATAGTTTTGTTTTCGTCGTGTCTTTGTGTTTTTGTTTATATCTGTATTTCATTTCGTTCCTTCGTAAAATTCGAATCACGCACCTCTATTATGGCTACAATCTCAGATTGATCTTACACCTTTGTAACAGTTGCAGTCTTGCACAAGATTTCACATTACATATATCTCTGGCCATCAGATCATTGTAGTAAGGGCATCAGATTGACACTACATCCATGGCACGTTACTCTACGTTGATTCATAGTAAGCATACACATTATATATGGCGTTCGATTTATGGCTTAGTGATTCGATCTCCCCTCGCTCTTTAGTAGCATCATCATATGTTTGGTATAACATCTCCTAGTGGTATCTCTTCTCTTGTACAATCAACATCTCTCAGATATAACATTCTCTCAAATATAACATTGAATCTTGGCATCTACACAAAGTTCGTAGTTAGACATACGAAATAGTTAACATTAATTACTCGGTTTGTATGAACAATTATGCTTGCGATATAGTTGGCATTGCTTCTTTGATATGTATGACATCCCTATCTCTACGATATTATGCTACAGTCTATATATGGATCGCTACATTGGTTCACAGTATGTATACACAATATGGGATCGACACAATGTTTTTCTCTATGTTATGAATGGCATCATGATGCAGTTGTATGGTATTATCCTCTGCGATATGAATGGCGTGATCCTCTATGATATGTATGGTCCTCTACGGTATGTATGGTATCAATACTCTATGGGATCAAATCTTCAGTAAGGTAACAAATGTA
Source organism: Pinus taeda (assembly GCA_000404065.3). Classification (NCBI taxonomy): domain Eukaryota; kingdom Viridiplantae; phylum Streptophyta; class Pinopsida; order Pinales; family Pinaceae; genus Pinus; species Pinus taeda. Next base: position 95,699 of record APFE031280908.1, on the reverse strand, counting down.
CTGCTACAATGGCTGATTATTTCTATGGTATTTTTCACTGATGTATATAGTGGCAACATTACTCTGGTATAGTGTGATATGACTACAACAATTTATTACTGGGATAGCTCTACAGTGACTTTATATGATCCTCTGCAACAACAATATATTCTTCCTAACAATTTTCTATAAACCTATGCTTGAATAATTCATGGTTGCCAACAATGACTATAACTTTGATGTTATGACAGAAATAAGGGTTTCTTCCTTGATGGTGAACCTTGCTCATGAACAACAATGTCTGTCACATCAAAACCCTTGACGGCAGTAATGATGGACAATGGTGGTGTGATTTGGTAGCGTCGTTCTCGAATTATTAAATGTTAGTTCACAAACATAGTTGTGAACTGACCTGATGTTGGCCCTTGGAGGCCTGATGTAATGATATATCTCACTATGGTTGTACGTTGTATCGTAGCTGAACTATTGATGAAATCTAATAGAAGAATAATTGAATTCCGGGTTTACCCCTTTGTGAGGTTTTGTCTCGGTCTTTGACCAAATCGTGGTGTCTCCTTTGTACATGCTTTTATTCTGTTGTTCCTTTATGTTCCGCTGTAGTATTGATGTTATTGTTATTTTTATATAATTGCTACTGTTGTTGTGACATTATGATGATATGGTGTGAATACAATATGTGAAAATAAGTGAATGCAATTATCTAAAGCAAAGCACAATTTAGCCCTAAGAGAGATCAACACACCTAATAATTATGAATAATTAAATTAAAATTTTGGAAGACCAATTCCATAATAGACATGCCTGTCGCCATAACTAGTAAAATAGATGAGTGGCAGTTATTGATGAAACATGGATCTTACTATTTTCTCATGATATGTTGTTCTGCAAATAATATATTTTCTCTTTATGCATCTATTTCCCAAGATAATTCGAGGAAGTAGGAAATGATCATATGCCTCAAATTGTATTCTTCTAATTAGGAATTCTTCCTCTTATTACTAATACTCTCCTCCGACTAGGGATTCCACCATCTTTCTTTAATTAGGAACTCTGTATATAATTAGGAATTGCTTTTGTTCTTCCACTTTCCCTCATCTCACAAGTGCATGTTGTAACTACCGCTCCTACCTCATATATAAATAATTCAATGGATGCATGAGGTAGACATTTGAATATTGTTTGTATTGTGAGGTTTGCCCCTTGAAGTGGCATTGAATAAAAATTCTGCTTGCATAGTTGTACTCATATCTGTCTATGCATGTTGTGCCCTTCCAACTAGTATCATAATGGGAAATGGTGGCTTCATAAGGTGGTTCCGGTTGAAATCGTGGTGAGGGCACGTATGCGTCTGATACAATTTACAAGATGAGATTTGGGAATACAATGCAACATTCTCTTCTTTTGGAGGTTTTTTAACTTCCTCCATTTGACCTGAAATTTTTGTTTTGCAGAAGGGAGATCTCCATGTTAGTATCACTCTTCCTTTCTACAATTGGTTTAGTTACCTCCATATGGCGATTTTATGCAACCTTGGGATTGAACTCAATTTCCTTTGTTTGGCCTCAAAATTACCAAGCAGGAAGAATTTGATATATTTCTTCTCTTCTGCTGTAGGTTGAAATTTGGTTGTCGTCAAAGCATTTTCTTGGTGACCTCGAGATTGTTAGAAAACCAGAAATGTAGAAAGATTTTCTTATACTTGATAATTACTTGTGATGTTCTTGACTTCTTATTTTCTTTATATCTTCTTTCTTTAGTTCATCAAGCAATTAGCAAAGCGAAAGCACATAAAATAATGGACACCAGATATAAGCACTATGCTAGGGCAAAACCCCCCTCGAGGGGAAAACCCAGTTAAAATTCTCTTCCTTTCAATATTATTCTTTGAAACTCTTCACCCTAGACAAAGACCAAACCTTCCCTGCACACCAAGTCAACCTCCCAGATCTTCGACCTCTTTTCCAACTTCAACTATGTAGCAACTTTCAGCATTAGGCAATTTCTGACATCAGCGAAATTTGGAAGACTTCGATCTCCAAAACTAGGGCACGAAACCGAGAGAGAGGGGCACGCAAATTTCATTTTTCTTCTTCTCCTTAGACTCCACCCAACTCACACTTCCTTTGGCTTCCTTAGACCCACTATGCACTTCTCTGACTTCCTTAGAGATATCAAACTAGCTTGAGATGAGATACTCCAAATGAATTCGACTTGCTTCTACTTATAGGTTTCAAGGGATGTCCATTAGGCTGACTTGGTGTGGAGGATACATAAATTACATTTGACTCAATACTAAACCTTTTTACATGGTTCAAAAGCCCAAGAAGGGTCTCCTTAAAAGTACAATGGCTCTATTGACTCAGAATAAATCCTAAAGTCCTCAATGGGGACTTTTGACCTAAAACATGGTGACCCAAGCATGAAACGCATGCTTTAATAAGTGATAATAATAATAATATTTTTTTTTTCTTTATTATTTTGACAAGTACATTACAAGATGACTCAAATACATTAAATGAAGAGTGAACCTAGTTACATTTTTCACACTCCCTCTTGACTTGGGAGGTGTTCATAATATACGAATATAATGGAAGATCTCAAACTATATGAACAATGAAGAACTTTAGGCACCGCAATGCCATGGACTAGATTCCTGGCCAGGGAAATCTATCCATTGGTCTCTCATCAATTTAGGCACCACGATGCCACAGACTAGATTCTTGACTAGGGCAATCTATCCATTGGTCTCTCAACAATTTAGGCATTGCAATGCCACGGACTAGATTCCTGACTAGGGCAATTTATTTGGGTGGGAATAAGATGGACACAAGCTTTTAGCTTCTTTAGGTACCATTAGGCTTACTTGCTAACGATCAACCTAGAAATCCAGGTGCGTGTTAGAGCTTAATGACCAACGCCACTTTCCAATTTCGGGACCTAGACATCAACACAAAGTTCCCAACCAAATGTCCTCCTAGGTAATGCGTCACTTACAAAGCCTCAACGCCCCTTGATCTATTGGATCAAGGATCACAAATTGCTCCCGATCAAACTGATTGGTAACCAACATGCTATCAAAAACCTTCGAGAGATTACCTGTACAAGCACAACCCCAATCAATAATATACTTTCACATGTACATAATCAAATACAAACCTTCGGGGTCTTTCAAACAACAAATGTTGCTTCTCAACAAAGTAGGACTATCAATCGAATCTTTGACAGAGATTCCTTAATCATACACTTTCCTTTCCTACTTCACATGCAACAATATATCCTTCATTCTCCAATCAAAACTATGCTATGCCCTCCCTCTGAACTAGGGAGTTTTCCTTTATCCAAGCTCCCTGCTAATCTAGGGAGATCAACTTCTTTACTTCGACATCAGAGAATATTTTGTGGCTTCCAACCATTTCATCAGAGTTGTCATCATCCACATCATGATTATCAACAAACATCTTCACCATATTGAAGATTGTGTATCTGCACAACTTAGATAGCAAGTACAACGAAATCTATAGAATTATGAAGTTATCCATATGACAATTACATAAGCATTTCAATCTTATATATTAGATACAAAAACAAACAAGAGACACATACTCTTTCAACATCTTACTATGGACTTAGTCATAAACCTTAGACTACTTCATAACAACTTTCATTACATCTAGGGTCTCAATGTTTCTTCCAAAGGTATGATACGCCTTTCCTCATAGCATGCCCTAGAAACAATTCAAACAAATATATATCAACAAAGCATCTAACAACTTTCAGAATTCATATGTTAGACTAGGATTTCATACAAATCCTAGATTTCATACATGGGAGTTAATCAATCAAAGCCATTCACAACTTAGTCATCAACATACCAACTTCCACTAGGATTAGTTGCAAACCCTATATTTTTCAATAAGACATTAATCACAAGTAAAACTCAAATTTCAACGATCTTACATTAATCTCATCATCAAATATTTTTACTTCTACAAAGGTTTAACTCCGAAACTCTAGAATTCCACAAATAGTATCATACTAGAGAAACAAACATTCACTAGGGCTTAGTTCCAAACCCTAGGATTCATGATCACCAATAAATAGGTCAAACTCATACATCTAGGGCTTCATCATCATGCATAGGTATTTCATATCATGTGTTAGTCAAACCCAACTTTACAAATATCAATAAGAGTTAGACACATAACAAACTTGATTAGACTAGTGTTTGATCAAACAAACACACATTCCAAGGAAATCATCTCTAAGATATTATAAGAGTCTCGCTTGCACATTCCACCGAACCCTAATGAGTTAGGGTTTCAATATAAGAACATAGCAAAGTCAAAATAACAAATACTTAGTGTTCCACGGGGACGCGCTTCCTCGCTCCCCCACGCTCTTGAGACAGGGAAACTCCTGGGGAAACTTTTCCCCATGTCCCCTCTTTTGGAAAACTTGGGGAAACTCTAGGGAAGCGTTTTTGGTGACAAAATGCGTCTCTCTTGTGGGAGGATGAGGGGACATAGAGGGGATGCAAGAGGGACGTGTAACCCCAAATTTTTTCTCTAATAACAATTAAAAAAACAATTATTTGTGTATCATTGCTTTCTATGTTTACTTTTAGTTCAGTATTATATCGCTGTTTTAGAGTTCAACATAATGTCATTGTCATATGATGAATTTACTTTTTGATGTGCATTGAGTAATTTTAATTGTCAAATAATGAATTTAATTTGGATGTACCTTGCATAGTATTAACACCCATTGCCAAATGATGAATTTAGATGGAACATTGCATGTCAAATGATAGATTCAATTTAGTAATTTATTCTTAAATTCACATTGATGATTGCAGAAATGTCAAATGATAATTTTGATTCATAATAGTCTAATATGAAACGATGATCATATTTAGATGTACAATTCATAATTAATAAGATTTACGATTTAGTAACTTAGTTATTGACGTATTGTTGGCATTTTTTGTTGTTGTTTTTTAATTTTAATTTTTTATATATTAATTTTTAATAATTTTATAATTTTTATGACTCTGATATCCCCTCATTTCCCTAAATTTTGGGTGCTTATATACGTCCCCCTTCTGCGTATCCCTGCTCCCGAGTTTCGCTATTTCGGAAACTCGGTGGAACATTGCAAATACTTTAGACTTTATCATTCAACCCTAACAAGTTAGGTTTTTCTGATCAAAATCCCAATCATCAATAAAAACTTCAGATAACATGTCTCAATAACCCTAAGTAGTTTAGGGTTTCAGACATTAACATTAGCATACCATTAGGTTAGGGTTTTCTAGAGAACTTTTGTTAGGGTTCTATAAAATCAGTTAAGAATATGAATGGGGTAGATTTATGATTTTATCAAGTGATGAATCACCCAAAACAAGAATCATTATGATTCGATATAGCTAGACATAACAATGTTAGTGATAGATTGTCAAGTGAATAAATATTTATTATAAAGAAATCAATGTTTTGTGGTTTAAGGCATACCTTTGTTTCTTAACAAACCTTATATTGGGTGGTTCTCTTAAAACTCCTTGAGGATATAGCAGAAGTTTTCCTAATCAAGATAATGGAGGGAGAATGGTTATTGGTATTAATATAATCTAAACTTAAACAAGTACATGCAACCAAAAACTGAAAGGAAGTGAGATACTTATCTTTGGGAGATGTTGGGGGCTCCCTCCAAAGCTTGAGGGATACCTATAAACTTATCACAACAAAAGAAAATGTCTTTTCCAAAACTCATATTAAAACCTATAAATTCTAAAACACAAAATAGGACATCTAAGACTAAAAACAAAGGACTTAGTAGTGTAAGTCCCTTATGTCAGATTCTTCGAGTTTGGCTTTCTTTGGATGTTCTTCTTCGGCAATGTTAGCATGATCTCTTTCCCTCTTCTTATTTCTTGGATTGTCGGGACAATTACTCTTGTAGTGACCCTTCTCATGGCATTGATAACATTCTACCTTGGACATGTCAACTTTCTTCCTTGGTCCTTCCGATTTCTTTCCTTTATGTTGAGCAATGTAGGCATTTGAAACATCTTGAAAATTGGCAACTAATGAGATCCTCAATTCTTCTTGATTGCAAGCAGTCCATCGTTTTTCAAAAGTGGGAGCTTCCTTCGAACTGTTAAGTCCTGCAACAAATGCACCCCAAGAAGGTGCCAAACCTAATGGAACAGTGATCACGAGTTCTTTGTCTGGAACAATTTCATCAATGGCCAAAAGATCATCCTTGATTCTTACTATCTTCAAAAAGGAGGCGGCCACTGTGTCTTCTTTAGTCATCTTTGTGGTCCTTAGCTCATTCTTCAAACTTGCTACTTGACCAATGTTCTTAATATTGAATAACTTTGACAAGGCTTCATACATTTCCTGAACATGATTAATGTTGGCTATGAAAGGGACAAGGCTGTCCTTTATTCCTACCACCATTAGAGTTATGGCCACCAATTCTAGTTCCCTGAACTTTACTTTGACAACATCAATGGAGTCTTCTGTAGGCTTCTTTACTTTCTCTTTGACCAAGTCTAGAACCTTGTTCTTTTCAAGGACGAGGTTAATCCTCTTTTTCCAAGACCTGTAGTTAGAGGCTCCTTCAAGTTTGCTTTCTCCCTTAATTGTGTTAGACATTGTCTTTGAAGTTGTTAGACTTCTTTCCTTGAATAACCCTTTTGAATGATTCCTTGATCAAGTGATTAAGATTGCCCTTTTCTTCTTTCTTCACCAAAGCTCTGAAACCATGTTAGAAAATAAAAAAGGCAGAAATATTTTCTTATACTTGATAATTACTTGTGATGTTCTTGACTTCTTATTAATTTTTCTTTTTATTTTCTTTATTTAGTTCATCAAGCAATTACCAAAGCGAAAGCACATAAAACAATGGACACTAGATATAGGCACTATAATAGGGCAAAACCCCCCTCGAGGGGAAAACCCAGTCAAAAGTCTCTTCCTTTCAATAGTATTCTTTGAGACTCTTCACCCTAGACAAAGACCAAACCTTCCCTCCACACCAAGTCAGCCTCCCAAATCTTCCACCTCTTTTCCAGCAACTTAGACTATGTAGCAACTTCTGGCATCAGGCAGCTTCCAACATCAGCGAAACTTGGAAGACTTCAATTTCTCAAACTAGGGCACACAACAGAGAGAGAGGCACCAAAATTTCGTTTTTCTTCTTCTCCTTAGACTCCACCCAACTTGTACTTCCTTAGGCTTCCTTAGACCCACTGCACACTTTTCCGACTTAGTGATATTGAACTAGCCTGAGATGAGTTACTCCAAATGAATTCGACTTGCTTCTATTTATAGGTTTCAAAGGATGTCAAATTGATGTCCATTAGGCCGACTTGATCTCTTCTAGCCGACTTGGTGTGGAGGATACATAAATTACATCTGATTCGATACTAAACCTTTTTACATGATTCAAAAGCCCAAGAAGGGTCTCTTTAAAAGTACAATGACTCTATTGACTTGGAATAAATTTGTCATGTCTCTTCTCAAATGAATTTGTAACAGGTTTTGTCTCTCCATAATTTTGTACAAAATTTGTTAAGAAAAAGAACCGAAGCAGTTTTGATTTAGGACTTAGGAGAAATAAAGGCCAGATTAATTTGCTAGTGGAAGGTGGGGACCACCCATGTGGCAAAACGCATTGGGCAATTCGAATTGCCTTGGAGGGAAATTGTATGGTTGTTTGTTAATTTTAGGCAACAATGATATGTTCTATGCTTTAGAGCAATTTTACTTTAGTTTCTTTATTAGCCCAATATCAATATCCAATTTAGCAATCACATCAACATGATAGTAAAATGCAGATAAAACTTAAACATAAACATAAACAGTGGAAGACAAGCCAAGACAAGAGGACACAATATGTGGCACCAGCCACGGACAAACCCCAATGTGGGGAACACTTGATCAATTCTTCTTCTAGTCTTCAATAGTTTAGCAGAGAGAGAGAGTACAATTTACAAATCTAATATTTTGTAACAGTAGTAATAGTGCCATAACGAGAAAAGTCAACGTTGGTCAACAGGGTAGATTTGACCCTCAACAAAATGGTCAACTTCAGTCAACTTCGGCCTCTAAACAACAAGATGAATCGGTGCTCAAAACATCCCAAAACAATCTAGTGAAACAGCCAACCCTAAGGTCAGCCCTAGCTGCAGTCAACGTTGGTCAAAGTCAACATTTGACCTCGATTTCTCTGCCCAGAAATGCAGCCTGTCAAAACAGAAATACCTCACTCAAAAACGTAGTCAAACATGTCAATGCTGTTGGTCAACACATGGTTAAACTGTCCCAGGATTTCAGTCAACGAAGTCAATGCCCAAAACAAAAATTTCGTCCTCCTTTCCTTCACACGTGTGAGAGAGAAAGATGCCCAAAAATGCGTGCCCAATCAATGGGGAGAGAGAGAGATGTGTGAGGAGTGAGTGTGTCCAAATGAGGCTAAGACATCATGTATTTATAGCAAACGTTGAGGATGAATAGACATGACTGTTGGGCTGCTGAGCCTACATAAGTTTGCTAGGCGACCTTGACAATTTGTCGATAATCAAAATAAATTCATAACTTCGTTTGTACATGTCGGATTGGTTGATCTTTAGATCAATCCTACACCTCTCGGAGAGAGGAATCCTAGAAAAATATCAACTATCATAAATAAGATGACCCATGTGGAGTTTGGCCCTAGTTGCCAATTTTAACACTCCCTCTCAACTAGGGAGAACTCCATCTGCTAATCCATCTGCCAGTTTGTACTATCTTTGCTATCAATGCACTGCTCTGCTCCGCTTTGTTGAACTATGAAGAAGAAGAAGTGATTGAGAATGTATCATACCATTCTCTATTGACCCGAAGTCAGTCCCAAATAAAAAAGAGTGTCTCATACCACTCTTACTGACCTGAAATCAGTTCCAATCAAAAGAGAGTGTCTCATACCACTCTTACTGACCCGAAGTCAGTTCCAATTAATCCCAGATCAATATCGGTCATCCTAGCATAGGGAGTACAACAGTACACGATGCGTCCATTGGTAGTACTATGGTCCCTATCCTCATTTCCCTAGTCATTGGCTAGATGAGAAGTACTTCCCATGAGTCCCAGACTGCATGGGTAAGATGTCTTAGCAGGAGAAGGATGAACCACTCATCCTGCCTACATGTCGCCAAGAGGTATTGCAGGGGAAGGGTGAATCACTCACCCTGTACATAGCAAACCACTAGGGGAAGGCTGAACCACTCACCCTATGTTGCTCATCGCTCCAAGAATTACCCCAAGCTCCCAGAGCTCCTAGAGCTCAATGTCCATCTCATACAGGACTCTCATAAGAGGGTCTCTCCACGACTCCAAGTCGTTCTCGGAAGGCCAAGAACTTAACCTTCCCCAGGGGCTTTGTCAGAATATTGACGACCTGCTCATCAGTCCCAATGTGATGGAGCCTTATTGCTGCTCGTTGTACCATATCCCAGATAAAGTGGTACCTGGTATCTATATGCTTGGAATGATCATGAAACACGAGATTCTCTGATAATCGGATCCCATTCTGGTTGTTGCAGAGGATCACGGGGGTGTCCAACACATGTCCAAACAACTCACTGAAGAGCTTCCTCAATCAGACAGCTTCACAGGAGGCCATACTAGCAGCTATGTATTTGGCTCAGCGGTGCTCAAGGCAACCGATTTCTGCTTCCTGCTCATCTAGGATATCGAAGCAGAACCCAAAGAAAAGCTACATCCAAATGTGCTCTTACGATCCACCATACTGCCAGCCCAATGAGCATCAGAATAACCATGTAGCCTCACATCTACGACAGTGTATCTCAGTCCATGAGTGATTGTGCCCCGAAGATATCTCAGAAGATTCTTGGCATCAATCCAATGTATATGATGAGGCTCAACCATATATTGGCTCAATGTGTTAATTGCAAAACATATGTCCGAACGTGAGTTAACCAAGAACATTAGTGCTCCTATGAGTTGATGATACTCAACATTTCCCAATTCAAGTCCAGCAACACTACCACATAACTTCTTAAAGTTAAGTTCCATCGGGGTAGTCACAGGCTTGCAGTCTAACATCCCAAATCTTTCCAATATCTTCACAACATATTTTCCTTGAGATAGGAAAATTTCACCTGGCTTTTGCCAGTCCTCCAACCCTAGGAAGTAGTGCATCGGTCCTAGGTCCTCCATCTCAAATTCAGAAGCCAACTCCCTCTTACATTTGTGAATGAGAGGGTCTACACCTGTCAGAAAGAGGTCGTCCACATAAAGTACCAGAATGAGATGTCTATCATTTTCAACCTTAAAGTAAAGGTTCAGATCGACTTCACTTCTAGTGAATCCCAGCTTCATCAGATAGCTATCGATCCTCTCAACCAAGCCCGGGGTGCTTGCTTCAACCCATAGATAGCTTACTTCAACTTACATACATGAGATTCCCGGTCATGAACCTCAAATCCCTCGGGTTGTTCCACATAGACTTCCTCTTTGATCGAACCATGCAAGAAACCGATCTTGACATCCCTCCGATGTAGGTTCCATCGTTGCGAGGCAGCAAGGGCTATGATTGAGCGGATGATGTTGTATCGGGCAACTAGTGCAAATATCTCATTGTAATCTACACCTCCCTTTTGAGAGAAGCCTCAAGCAACAAAGCGAGCCTTGAAGTTTTCTACACTTCCATTAGCTCCATGCTTGATTTTGTAGAGCCACTTAGAGGTGACAACTGTTTTGTCCTGGGGTCTAGGGACCACATCCCAGACATCATTCTTCATTCATAACATCCTTCCATACTTGTCGCTTCACGACTTCTTCAAATTATGAAGGATCATTTTGAATGATAGTGCTCATGACGGTCAAGTATCCTTGATACCTATTTGACTTCTTGCTTTCATGGAAAGTCCCCCTTGGTGCAATATGTTTTTCGGCATCTTGGAGAGTCTTCCTCAGCCATGAGGATCTCCTCTTGGAGGAGGAGGGCTCCTGAGGAGGAGGATCAATAGGATCCATAGGCTCATCAACATCCGACATCGTTTCATCTTCTTTTGCACCCTTTTTTCCAGTGTCAGCTTCTTTGTCCTTTCTTTGGACAAGAAGGTTGTTGATCTTTCTGAGAGCCATATCTTCGTCGAAGGTGACATCATGACTTATCTCAACTTCCCTTTGACCAACCACATAAATTCTATATCCCTTAGAATTTTCACTATAGCCCATAAAGACTCCTTTCTTCCCAGATGCACCCAAATTGCTTTTTTTCTCTTTCAGCACATGAAAATATATGGGACTTCCAAAATTCTAAAATGAGAGACATCGGGGCTCTTACCAATGAATATTTCTTTGGGAGTCTTGGAGTCCAATGCTTGATGAGGGCATTGATTTTGAACATACACAGCGGTATTTGCAGCTTCAACCCATTGGAACTTAGGAAGCCCTTGATCATGAAGCTTGACACGAACAACTTCTACAATAGTGCGATTCTTCCTTTCAACCATACCATTTTGCTCGAGAGTGTATGGCATTGTAGTCTCCCTCTCAATGCCAACTTCTCTACAATAATCTTGGAATTCATTGGATTTGTACTCAATCCCATTATCAGTCCTCAATATCTTGATTTTCTTCTTGGATTGGTCTTCGATCAAGGCTTTGAAGTGTTGAAACCAAGTGAACACTTCATCCTTCTTCTTCAAGAAGTAGATCCAGGTCTTGCGAGAATAATCATCCGTAAAGGTGAGATAATATAAGTATCCTTCCAAAGAGTTTATGAGCATCATACCAGATATGTCAGAGTGGATCAATTGCAATATATGTATGGTCTTGCTATTACTTGAGGGGAATGGTCCCCTTGTAAGTTTTCCTTCGGCACATCCCGGACATACACCTTCATACTCTACTTTGAACTCGGGCATACTTGTCACCATTTGTCTCACATCGGGTAGGGCCTTATAATGAAGATGGGCAAACCTTCGGTGCCATAGTTCAGATTGTAGAGATGTGTCACAAATCATGGCTCCCAATGGACTTCCTCCAACTTATCACACTTCCGCAAAAATGACCCCATTTCAAGCTTTGTACAGATATGAACCTCCTAAATGGAAGGACTTAGCCATTACCGAGACAAATGTTCCAATAGTTGAGGATCAGTTAGAAGAAACCCAAAAAGTCTTTCAAGCGTTAAAAGAAAACCTTTGTATTGCAAGAAATTGCATGAAGCAACAAGTTGACCAACATAAAATAGAGAGAATTTGAAGTTGGAGCTATCAATCCTGACTCTCTCCATTTGAGCTATCTCCCAGGTTAGCTAAGGGGGGTGGTCCCTAATGAAAAGTTAAGTTAAAATATGTGAGTTTCTAGGAGAGTGTTATAGAGAAAATGGATTACTTTAAAGGATTTATGAGCAAATATGAAGTGAGCAACTTGAAATAACAATGCCAATCATTAATATGGTTAAAAAAAACCATAAAACCAGTGCCTTATAAGGAATTTGCTCAACAATTTAAAGATATATTTGCTCAAAGTAAAATGCAATGCTCTCAAAAGAGAAAACAAAGAAACCCTGAAATGTAAAGAAGAATTGTTAGCACAAGATATGTAAGATACAAAATGATTTTGAGATAATCAACTTTATAAATCAAATCATGTGAAACATATCATGCCAAAACCAAAAAATTAGTAATTAACTTGGAAATGTAAAAGAAAGTAAGTGCCAAACCAAGACATCAATATGCAGTTAGACTTGAAACATGAAAAGAAAACACTTGTTTGAAATGATTATAATATTTGCTTTTGGAATAGACTTATATGAAAACTCAAACCATCAAGAGATAAGTAAAGTAAATGTAATGGAAAGTGCTCTTGGTTAATTTTATTAATTAGCTCTACAACAAGATTACAATTTAACTTTTCAATCCTCAGACCTCACCCTCGCCCAATGATATGGATTTCACAGTGAGGAGTCAATAGAGGAGTAGAGGATTGCTCTACTTCAACCAACTTATGTTGGAGATAAAATTTTAATGAGGTTTGGAGCCTTCCTACACTAAAATGCCTAGATGAAATGTAAATTGTGTTAATTCCCCAAATTAAAATAATGATACATGCAAATGCTTCAAAGAGATTGATTTGCAATGCTTGAATAAGTTGCAATTATAACTTCAATTGGAGGAATAAAATTAGCTTACAAGTGTTGCATGTGTTTCATCAATGAATTAAAATGATACAAGTAAAATTTGTTTCAAATAGACAATGACAATAAATTGCTCCAATATTCAAGATAACAATGTAGCATAAAATTGAAGCATGTATTCGAGTGCTCATGAAACAATTTAGGAAGGTAAATGGAAACGAATCAAAGTTTGTTAAGAATATAAAATGCTTGCATGTAAAGGATGAATTGCCCAAAGTAAAGTGTAAGATTATAGCTTCAAGCAACAATGAGATAGAGAATGCAAAGCTCAAATGAAATTGTAACAAATTTTAACTTAATGAAATGTGATAGTGAGGTGTTAATTCCCAATTAAAGCATGCAAGTGAATGAAGTATGAAAGCTTAAACTATGCAAATGTTAATCCACCCAAGAGAAGCCTCCTTCTAAATGGGGAGATAGGATACCATGGGAGAAATCCCAAGCTCCCACAAGAAAATTAGATCTTTTATTAATATTACAAAGAAAAGAGGGTCTTTTACAGTCATCAACTAACAAGGAGAGTTGTCACAATAATTGCTTGAAACTTGGACACTAGACCTCCTTTCTTGATAAAGTAGTGACAAGATCTCACAAAACTTATGCAAGGGAAACAAGGTATGAGTTTCCTCCAAATGTCCACGGCTTAAAGAGGAAAATGGGCAGCCCTCTAGTGAACTCGACTTGGCCAAAATAAGCCTCAAAAGGGCTCACGACATCCTTGGAAATCGAACCTCCAACACTTGCCAAAGGTCTTGCAAACACTTGTTCGATGTTGCGGAAGTTGCTCTTCAAAATCTGCCACGCAAGAGTCAGCAAACAATCCAAACAATGATTGCAAAATAGTTAAGTATTAATGGAAAAATCAGCAAGATAAAATGTATATGTACAATTATAATTTACAAAAAGCTAAGCTAAGGAGTGAGAGTAAACTCTCGTTTTTGCTTAGCCATCTTCAAGCTCTTAGATAACAAATAAGATGAATGAAGTAGAATGTTTTTTAAAAGAGATTTAAATTTAGAAGTTCTCGGCTTGTGTACAATCTATGTGTCGAAATCCCTACAAAACCACTTTGTAAGATAAGACTATGAAGGTTCAAAGAACAAATGAGAGCTCTTTTAAGAATGTATCAAGAGTCGATTGGTCTCTCCAAAGACTTCCCCTCACGCTTGATTCTGTATTCCCAACAAGATGTTCCCTCTACAAAATTTCAATCAAGAATTAGTTCCATATAGATTTAGCAATAAACAATGATAAGAAACTTTAGAGATTTATTTAAAACTAACTAGTGCATTCTATACTTAGAGCATACTTCTAAATCAAATGTCAATGCAAGATAGCTCTACATTAACAAATCTACAAGAGCATATGGAAGCAAACTAGATCAAAGCATGAGTAAAAAGAATTATACTAATGCTCAACAATTCGTCACACTTGAAAATGAGGAACACCTCATGAGTGAAATCCCAAAGTCTTTATTGGTTTTTTAGAAAGTGTATAAGGCAGTAGCGCCTTCGCAAGCACAATAGCTAGTAACAATATGTGATTACAATGTGAGAGCCCATGGCTCTATTATATAGAGATTTGGGAGCAAATCCTAATGAAGAATGACAATGACAAATGGCATTGGAGCCAATCTCAATGTAGAAGTGATTAAACAAGTGGCATGAGGTGACAATTCCAAAGAGAAATTCAAATTTGTTGAATGGAGCTCCAATGCCTAAGTGTAAAAATCGAATTCTGGCAAGTGGACATCATTTTCTTCTTCTCTTATGTGCCAAATTTGAATTTTATGGTGGAATGACAAGTGTATATGGGTGGTAACCCATGTGGGACAATTTCCCACAAAAATCTCCACCAAATATTCTCCCAAATCCTCCCAAATGTGCATTAACTTCACAAATTCGAATTTCCAAATAGCTTTTTTATTTAATGCCAGAAATTCGATTTTATTTGAGCACATGTCCTTTCCTTGATTTTAGGAGTCCACATCACCTTGGGACTTCACTTTAACTCCCCCATAATTTTCCACCTCATTTCCATAACATTTATCATGTGTGGATATTTATTTTTCTCCATTTATTTAATTGCTGGCTTAATTAATTGCCAGATTTCCAACTAAACTTTGGAAAAGTGGGTTTTGAGGGTCTAAAACACATTATTAACCCCTCAAAGTGTGTCATAGTAGAAAGTGGAGGGTGAGAGGTGTAATTTTGGTTACTCATACCCTATACAACCTCTCTAAACTACACTTATTACAATTTATATACAAATTTATTTGCAATTTTTGACATCCAGTAAATCTAAAAAATTAAAAAATGACTACTTAGACCTAACCAAATTCCACGAAATTTTTTGTGTGATCTAGTATGGTAATATACATAGACTCTAGACACTAAAATGTGTCAAAGGCTCAACCTTCAAATCGTCACCCCGGCTTTGGGGTAAAACATGAGTGAAAAAAGCTAGAAAATTATCGGCCTTTGAAAATGAAGGGATAATTAACCAGAGAAAAAAAACACTCCAAGGTGTACTCGTTTTGCTGATCGAGTCTCAACATCCTAGGTCTATTACAGACTCAAAACTCATCATTTTAATTTTTTTTTTTTTTGTTGCTTTTTCTGAATAAGTCTACTTCTATTATTAATACAAAATTTTTTTACAACGAGGCGGCAGCCTCAAGAGGTCTAGCCTGGAAGATGGCTTACACACATGGCAGATTGACAGATAACCCACATGAACTAGCGGCATACCGTCTAGAGCAAAGACTATTACCGGAGCCTTTAAACCGGAACCACCATGACAAAAACAAACCATGACAAAACGCAGACTCTCTGGTGGTCCAAAACTGCGTAACAGAGGTGATACGATTGACTCGAACTGTTAACATGGACAAAAGACAACTGAACATAGACAAAAAACAACTGAGCATTTCCCCACAACTGAACTTTTCCCTATGAACAGACATGAAAGCTGCAAAAAGATAACGACAACCTGATCAACGAATTTGAGCCGTGGAGGACGATTCTTCCACAATCGGACAATCGAAACTGGAGAGGTCGTCGTCATTAGAGGGAGGCCCTCTTCTTTCGGCGGAACCTTCTCACCTGGACGATTTGAACACGCC
This sequence comes from Pinus taeda, assembly GCA_000404065.3. Classification (NCBI taxonomy): domain Eukaryota; kingdom Viridiplantae; phylum Streptophyta; class Pinopsida; order Pinales; family Pinaceae; genus Pinus; species Pinus taeda. Next base: position 79,357 of record APFE031280908.1, on the reverse strand, counting down.
ATGGCAGACTTGACCTGTAAAGCAGAATTCTTTGGAGCGTCATCCTTCTGGCAAAGATTCTGAGAGGTGCTTGGCATGTCTTCCACCCTTGGCTGCGAAGAAGGATTTGGATTTGCCGAGGCCATGCCTGTAGCGCCCTCACTTAGCTGAATCGTGATAGTGGCAATGAAGGAATGGTCGCTTAAAGTGCAGGGGATTTGAAAGCGGGCCGAGTGCTCATGGGTGTACCAGGGGCTTGATATTGCCGTCCTCTGTCCCCGGCCACGACCACGACCTCGCCTGGGAGCAGGATGACCTTCAGAAGTAGTTCCAGGAAATGTATCCACTGAAGAGGAAGAAGCATGGCGCAGGGGACGACCACGAACTCCACCCCGACGATAGCCCATTCTTTGCCGCAGGATGGTCATGTTGCCTGGAGCAGAGAGAGTATGGCACACAACAAATTTTTTCTGAACAGAGAAGACTGGAAAGGGCCGAATTAACCAATCAATCGGAGAATTAAGAGAGCTTGAGGGCATATAGCCGATGAGAACGCTGAAGGGGTTATGGCAATCCAGGAAAACCAACACAGAAGCGGCTCCGCGAGCCTGAACACCATGAACCCCTAAATCATCTTCCGAACAGAGCACTGAACCTGCAAAGAGGCCTAACAAGCGTATGAAGAGAACTGAACTGTGGTGGAGGAGTGCCATTGGATAATAGCAGGAGAACCTGTGCAGATTGACGAGCCACATTAATTCGGCCTTGAATGAGCATTCAAGTGTATTAAAGGCATACAACAAATGAGGCCAGGAGGTGCAGGGCGTACTCCACACGCCTGCTCCTCCTGCCCCACCGTCCTGTTAACTGTCCCTTTCATCCGCATTCGGGAGATTCAAAACTCATCATTACTAGTATCACTTATTACAATTTTCTGTAGGGTGTGGAATCTGGTATAAGAAAGATGATGAGAAGATAGAAGTAGAGTTAAGAAACTCTGTTGACTAATGATATCTGATGGTACAAGTGTCTTCTGGATCATCCTTGGGCATGGAGTCTTCATATAATCATCAGGTGCCACTCCAATGGTCAACAGGGGCAAGAAGTGTAGGTGATGTCTTTTACTTTGATAACTGCTTGTGATGCATTTTTACTTTTTTTGATTAACTTCTTCTTTCTCTTTATTATTATTAGTGTTCTTTATCATCAAACAACTATCAAATCATAAAGAAAAATGAGACAATAGGACACAAGATGTAGGCGATAAGGTAGGGCCAAAACCTCTCCAATTGAGAGGAAAACCCACCAAAATTCTTCTCTTCTTATAGACCTTCAATTGACCAAATCCAAGATCTTTGACCCTTGACCGAGACCGTCCAAGTCCAAGTCAAACGTTGCTTCTAGCAACTTTTGCGAATTTGACTTCCAACAGCTTCTTCAACAACTTCGACCTGCCCAATGGCTTCTTTTGCAACTTCGACTTGCCCAGTAACTTATTCTACAACTTCGACCTACCCAACAACTTCTTCTGCAACTTCGACCTTCCCAACAACTTCTTCTACAACTTTGATTTGCCCAACAATTTCTTATGCAAAAACCCTAATCCTTGCACGAGAGAGAAATAATGGTGTATTTCTACTTCTCTCTTCTTTGCTAGGGTAGATTCTCTCTCTTAGAGAATTCAGCTTCCAAAATAGCTCTCATTGATGACCTAACTTCACTTTTGCAACTCAGCTTTACTGCAGTAGCATGAACCCTAATTCCTTTGCACGTGTGGAGAGAAATAGCTCAAAAACAATCCCAAAACTCAATTTATTTTTCTTCCTTTGTCCTCTTCTTTTTCACACTCGTTCTCTTCCTTTTGATCGAACTTTTGTCAAGTGTGTGTTCCAAATGAGGTCGAAGTCTTCTTTATATAGGCTTCTCATTGAGTTGAATTTCTCCTTTAGGTCGACTTGTCTCTTCATGTGGGCCAACTTGATCTTTGTGCCATGATGAGGTCTTGGAGGGTCTTTTGACTCAATAAATTTTCTTTTACAATGGGTAACATGCCCAAATGGGTCTTTAATACATGACAATGACTCAATCACTCTATGACAACCTAGAAACACTCAATGGGTGCTTGACCTATAAAATAATTTTTCTTGATCATGAAACCCATGGCTCAAGACACAATAATAAATTTTTTTTTCTCTTTTCATTAAATACATAAAATCATAATTACATATGTCATTATGAAGATCGAGCTTAGTTACATATTTGAACAAGCCTTACCTCATGTAAGGAAGATGGTTTTTAGAATGCCTAAGATCAGAATGGCTCATGAAGGAGTTTGCCCAGGATGTGCAAGTGGAAAGCATATAAAGGGACCGTTCCATTCAAGCAGAACAAAAACTAGCTAGGTACTTCAACTCACACATTCTGATTTATGTGGACCTATGCCTGTTACTTCTCTTGGTGGCTACTTGTATTTCATGATTTTTATTGATGATTTTTCTTGCAAGACATGGATATTCTTTTTGAAAAAAGAAAGGGGAAGCAGTTGGCATGTTCATAGATTTTAGGGCTTTGTTTGAATATCAAATTGGAAAGCTGATCAATGCTTTCAGATCTGATAATGGGGGAGATTTCATCACCAATGATTTTAATGATCTTTGCAAAGATGCTGAAATAAAGAAAGAAATCATTGTGCCGTACCATCCACAACAAAATGGTGTGGTTGAGAGTAAGAATAGAACCATTTTGGAAGCAATCAGAGGCATGCGGCATGATCAAAAGCTAGCAAAGTTTAGTGGGAAGAAGCTGCAAATACTGTTGTTTATGTGCAAAATTAAACTCCTGATCAGGCCTTAGATAATAAGAACCCTGAAGAAGTGTTCACTAGTAAAAGACCTGAGGTGAGTCATTTGAGAATCTTTGGCTGTCCTGTATAATTCCATGTGCCAAAAGAGAAAAGGAACAAACTGGAAGCCTCAGGTAAGAAAGGTACATTTGTTGGTTATTGTGATAATTCAAAAGCTTATAGAATTTATGTACTTGGTCAAAGAACTATAGAGTTTAGCAGACACATGTTTGATAAAGATGCAACTCTTAGAAAAGCAAGAGTGTCTCCTCCTACTGCCATTGTTGAAAGACAAGCTATTAATGAAAAATAGTCTGCATCTAAGTCTGAACCGGAACTTGAGAATGAGCTTGTTGATAATCCAATAGGTTCCATGGATCCTTTAGATCCTCCATCGCATGATCCTCCTACCAGAAAGAGACCACTATGGTTGCGAGATACTTTGCAAGATGCTGCCCCAAGAGGAATGTTCAAAGAAAGTAAGAAGCTGAGTTTGTTTCAAGGGTATATTGCTGCCATGAGCAACATCATTCAAGCAAAACGATGTACCTTTGAAGAAGTTGCAAAAGGACAAGTTTGGAAAGACGCCATGATTGAAGAAAACAAGTCCATTATCCAGAATGATGTTTGGGAAGTGGTTCCTAGATCTCAAGGTAAATCTGTTGTCACTTCCAAATGGTTGTTTAAGATTAAACATGGTGCAAATGGTAGTATTGAAAAATATAAGGCTAGATTTGTAGCTATAAGTTTCTCTCAGAAAGTGGGAATATGTAATATCTTAAACGTGATATTTGACTTGTTTTGCAGAAATTTAACTCAACCAAAAATTTCACCATAAAATTACTATTCGATTAGCAAAAGATTGCCATGTAAAATAGAGCAAGTGAATGCATGCAATTCAATCATACAATGAGCAGAAATAATCTCAACTTTTATTATAATATATAACTGGGGTTTTACATGCTGAAATAACAGAATTGCTGATATAGCTGAGATAGAACTGGCCTCAAGTATTTGCTCCAATGTTGCACAACCCTTCCACCAAAACTGAATTGAACTGCCACTGCTAAGCTCTCTTGTGAATTCTAGATGAATTCACCAAGGGGAGATGGGTACTCGCCCATTCTCACTAAATCACTTGATGGTTTCCATCCTGGGGCTACCAAGGAAGTAGAGAATTGGATTCCCAACCTCTCATACAAGAAGAAATATCAAATCTAAGATGTCCTCTAATGGCCTCCTCCTCCTCTTTTTATAGATTTGATGCACCCCTCTAGAAGTTCCTATTTTATTATTATTTCAATCATTTAGCACATTTCCCTTAATTAAAATATTCTCTTTTAATGTGGGAAAATTGTAAATTGGTCACCATGCTTCCTCAAGCCTCCAAAAATCAATTCTATCCATTCCATCCTATAGATCTTCTCGTTCCGGTTCCAAAGAGCTATTACACTAAGGTGTTCTACCAAGTATTCCTCTTGAAATGGCACCTTAAGCATAATTATTTGAGTCAGGGCCATTAATAACTTTGTTTTTTGAAAGTTGTTGGAATGTAACGAAATGAAAGGCAAACTGTGTGGATGCTGGAATATACCAAGCGGACGCTGGAATATACCAAGCAGATGCCATCGGAGCTCATAAAAACTTCTCAAAACCTCATGAAACACCTCTTGAAGCCCCTGGGTCCGCTGATGAAGTAAACCCACACTTGTGACCTGTCTACCCCAGCCCCGAAAGTCCATCCTAACCATGTCGTGAAGAACACCAGAAAAAGGAACATTATAAGTCCTCCCAACCCAAGATTTCTTGCCCTCAAGCAATCCAAACCTGTGGAACAGTGTGGTGGCCCAATGCAACTGACACCCAATGCCCGGATCCAATGCAAACCGTTTGGTGAGGCTATGCCTTTGTGTCGAGCCACCAAGAACAGATTCCTCAATGCTTGGATCCCAAACCAATCTTTGCCTGAACTTGTCATCAATAAACCCTCCTAGATCCCAATGCCACCAAGCATCAATGCTCCGTGGAACCTGTTGGGCTATAGCTCAGGCTGTGAATGTTGCCCCACCGACTGCGTACCAACTCATCACCTCTCTTTAGTGCAACCCTTGACTCAATCCAATGCTAATCCTTCTCTCCTGATACCGGGATGGAATGCTGAAGAGCTGTTGACCTTTATCCCACTACCCACTGGAGTATGTAGCCTCTGACATGTCTGGGGGTCCCTGCTCTACTACGCCACTGATTGAGGATATCACGCCATCAATAGGATACCAACTCATGATCTCTTACCAATCCATCCTGTGGGAAGGATCAGATGCACAAACACCTATATATGTGATAAGTCCCCTATGCTGCATCGTGCCCAACTCACGCAACTTTGCCTGGTCAATCAACAATATCCATCGAGAAAACCCTGCCTCTCTCCCTGTAACGGGTACAAGTGGCCAAACTGTGCTGCAAGCCCTTTCCATGTACTCTTGGAGAGGGCTACTCCTTGAAGGCACTGTAGCTCTGCCAGCTACCTGTGCAAGCACTTACACTTCATCAGTGGGTCGGTCCAAAATGGATGCGCCACCATATCAAAAAGATCCACCCCCATCTGGCTCGAAACTCCATGCTCCTCTAGTCTACCAACCTCATGCAAAGCTATCCCGTCAAGCCCTCGCACTTCATGAGGACATATGTCTGCAAATATTGCCACCTTGTGAGCTGCTTGTACATCTGCCTGCTCCTCATTGATGACTGGCCCCAAGGATGGTTGCTCATCCTCCATCATGGGCTCATCATGCATACTGTGCATATCGTCCTCCTCAGCTAACTCATGCTCCACCATATGATGCTCCTACTCATCATCCTGAATGTCTCCCATAGGGTCCACTGACTGCTCACCATACACACTGGAATATAAATTTGGCTTGCTAACAACAGCTCCACATGAGTGCTCATGCTCCCCAGAGGCATCCTCGTATGACCCCATGGACTCATCCAAAAAAGAGTCCTAATCTTGAGAGATAGAAGGAATATCCTCCTGCTCTACCGCTGCCATCTACTTTGTATCTCTCAAGCATGAGTGGTTAGGTCCCCAAGGTTCCTTGTAGATGAAGCAAAGACCCTTCCTCCTCATCTCATTCTTGCTGCAAGGTTGGTCGACATAAATCCACTGCAACTTCTCTTGGGTCAATCGTCTCCTAAACATTCCAATGTTCTCCTCAACTAACCTTTTAGCTAGTTCATAAGCAATAGGTGAAACCAACTGTTCTTCCCTCCAAATGGCCAACAACCTAAACTACAACCTCCTACAAATGGCATCATTGCCTCCCATACATGAGGACAAAATGGACTGCATGTGTGTCATGACTGTGTGAGGATGATGTTTCCTAATGCTGAAGAAGCATTGGAACATCTGTAGGATCAAATCGTCACCCTCTAGCTCAAACATGAGGTCATAAGATCTAACCAAGGCCATAACTTCTAGAATCTCTAGCCTCTTCCCAAAGGTAGGGATCGCACTATTATCCAAATCCTTAAAGGTCTCCACTATCAGTCTGAAGACTCTCGTCATAAGGCCATCACTGTAAGGAGGTTAGGTGTGGTCAACATCATGATACTACTAAGACAAGAAGCAACTGGAAGTTTGACCCCTACACAAGGATGCTCCAAAAATTTGTTTTGTATGAGAGCAAGCATGGCTGGTATTAGAACCTAGACCAAGCTCTTCCCATCAGACTGATGCACCTTGGAGAGAAGTGAAGCAAGTTCTTCTAGTTTGAGAATGGCTTTTGTTGTAACTCCCATGCATCTCAAATCGGTTCCAAGTGCATAAATTTTGTACCAGAATTCATGTTTTTTTTGTGGTTGCTTGTGCTGTAGCAAAGTAAGTATATCCTTGGACAATGTTTTGTTGATTGTTGCTGCTAATTTATTAAGGGAGTTTAGGAATGTTTGGTCCATGTTTTGGCTTAATGAGGACAAGAATATTTGTGATAATGAGGTCACTGTTTTTCTAATTTTGATTGATTTCTCAATGAAGTGTTTTCACAAACGGTTTCATAAAAAAAACCGTTGTATGTGCAATTACATGTAATAATGCCATTTCATTCTCAGGCCAATCAGTTTAAAGCAACCACTTTTTTGTGCCAAAAAAATGATTCATTTCAGACTAATAAATGACATGGGATCAAAACATTCAACAGAGAGATAGAACTTGAGTTTTTCTTGACTATAGGTGTGAATATAGGCTTAGCTGCAGCGATATGACACCTTCAACATGTATAGTGCAAGAACTCCCGCAAAAATGGGACCATAAACAACTCTCTTCCAGCACTGGGATATAATGCTAGCTGACTTCAAGCTCTGATTTACCCCCTCAAAACAACCTTGAAATTTCTGCAATTTTGGGGATGTACTCCTCTCCAAAAACCTAGAAAAACCCAGAAAGGGTTTTCCTTGGTTTTGACCTACCGGATTCGACCCCTTGGGGATTGGCCCTCCTCCAATACTAAAGCTTTGATTTACCCCCTCAAAACAACCCAGAAATTTTTGCAATTTTGGGGATGTACTCTCCAAAAACCCAGAAAAACCCAGAAAGGGTTTTCCCTCGTTTTGACCTGCCAAATTCGAACCCTTGGGGATTGGCGTTCATGAAGATTTGTTCAAGGCTCAAACGTTTGTCAACGCACTGGATCGTGCACAACAAATGACGACTACTGATGAATAATTGGCTTGGCCAAACACAACTTCGACCTGATGAATAAATGATTGGCTCCTTTTGTTTTGTTTGTTTTTGTTCGGTAGCTTTTGACTTCTCAATATTAGACTCAAATTCATCGAATCATTAATAGTCACTACAGAATTTGCTCATGAAACGATAATTTGTTGAGAATCTGATATGTAATCCTTCCAAATCCAATAATCCCTGCAAAGATAATAAATCCTAGGTCTTCCTATGAAGTTGAAATGTAGTAAAACCCTTAGGCTGGCAGGGTGACCAGCGTTGATACCACTGTAATATCCCAAACGAGATATTTGACTTATTTTGCAGAAATTTAACTCAACCAAAAGTTTCACCATAAAATTACTATTCGATTAATAGAAGATTTCCATGTAAAATAGAACAAGAGAATGCATGCAATTCAATCATACAATGAGTAGAAATAATCTCAGCTTTATTATAATATATAACTGGGGTTTTACACGTTGAAATAACATAATAGCTAATATAGTTGAGATAGAACTGGCCTCAAGGATCTGCTCCAATGCTGCATGGGCCCTCCACCAAAACTGAACTGAACTGTCCCTACTAAGCTGTCCTGTGAATTCTCGATGAATTCACCAAGGGGAGATAGGTACTCGCCCAATCTCACTAAATCACCCCAAGGTTTCCGTCCTGGGGCTACCAAGGAAGTAGAGAATTGGGTTCCCAACTTCTCATACAAGAAGAAATATCAAATCCAAGATGTCCTCTAATGGCCTCCTCTTGTATTTATAGATTTGATGGACCCTTCTAGAAGCTCCTATTTTATTATTATTTTAATCATTTAGCACATTTCCCTTAATTAAAATATTCCTTTTAATGTGGGAGAATGGTAAATTGGCCACCATGCCTCCTCAAGCCTCCGAAAACCACTTCTATCCATCCCATCCTATAGATCTTCTCGTTCCGGCTCTAACGAGCTATTACACTAAGGTGTTCTGCGAAGTATTCCTCCTGAATCGACACCTTAAGCGTAATTATTTCAGTCAGGCCCATTAATAACTCTATTTTTTTGAAAGTTGTTGGAATGCAACGAAATGAAAGGCAAACTGTGCGGATGATGGAATTTACCAAGCAGATGCCATTAGACCTCATAAAAACTCCTCAAAACCCCATGAAGCACCTCTTGAAGCCCCTGGGTCTGTTGATGAAGTAAACCTGCACTTGTGACATGTCCACCCCAACCTTGAAAGTCCATCCTAACCATGTTGTGAGGAACACCAGAAAAAGGAACATTACAAAATAGATTACGATGAGATTTTTGCACCTATAGCTCGATATACTACTATTCTATCTGTTGTTGCCTTAGCTGCTAGCCAGGGATGGACTTTTCGCCAAATGGATGGAAAACTGTTTTCTTACATGACTTCCTCAAGGAAGAGGTATTTATGGAACAAGCACAAGGATTTGAAGAGCATGAAAGGGAAACTCATGTATGCAGACTGAAGAAAGCGTTATATGCGCTGAAGCAATCTCCAAGAGCTTGGTATGCTCGCTTGCATTAATAGCTACCTGATAACCCTTGGTTTCACAAGAAGCAGTGCAAACCCAAACCTCTACTTCAAGACAGTCTAAGGTATACCTTTGATTTTGGTATTGTATGTTGATGATTTATTCTTGACAAGAGGAAAATCTCTTATCCTCCTGTGTAAGAGGGAGTTAGCTTCTGAATTTGAATTGAAAGACATTGGTTTGATGCATTATTTTCTGGGTCTAGTGGTTGTTAAACTTTTTGAAAGATTTGCTATGGTAGAATGTAAGTCCATGCATACTCCTATGGAAATGAACTTTAAGTAATTATGTGGCAAAGCTGCAGGGAACAGGACCTAATCTGGCAAATCCGACAGAGTTTAGACAACTCGTTAGTGCTTTGATGTTTTTGGTAAACACTAGGCTTGACATATGCTTTGCTATAAACACTTTAAGTCAACATATGATTGATCCCTTTCATGCCCACTGGATTGCTGCAAAACATGTACTCAAATACTTGCATGGAACTATCAATCTAGGATTGAAATACACTGCTAAAAATGTAAGACTTCATAGATATATTGATGCCTATTGCGCTTGTAACATTGCTGATAGAAATAACACTTGTGGGTGTTGCTATAGATAGGGATATGCCATGATCTCTTGGATGAGTAGAAAGAAGAAGTTTATTGCATTAAGTACAACTGAAGTTGAGTACATTGCTGCTAGCATGGCTAGTTGTGAGGTAGTTTGGTTGAGAAAGCTTTTTGGGGAACTATTTGAGCAAGTTCTAGACACAACAATTATATATTGTGACAATAACAGTGGGAGTAGACTTGCAGAAAATCCTGTGTTTCATGACATGTGAGATCAAGTATCACTATATTCGGGATATGGTGTAGAGAGGAGTAGTGAGGCTCGAATACATTTCCACTGATGATCAAATAGCTGACATTATTACCAAGCCTTTACCGAAATGAAATTTCTTGGTTTTTAGAGAGCAACTTGGACTTATGGACGTGACCCCTCTGGGAAGCGATCACAAATGTTTGAGAACACTGAGCTGCCTTTCCCCCCTGTTAGAGCTCATAGGATTAGGGAATGATGCCGGAAGGCTCTTGAGGATGAGGGACCTCTTGTGTAGTGTGTGTCACAAGAGTAGGCCTCACTATGCATCCAAGCTACAGTCTGGGACGTGGGAAGAGCCACCTATCCGGCCAATAGGTGTAGTGAGAATTGTTTGTGTGACTTGCCTAGGATGCAAGTGTTCCACCACTTGCCAAAACTTGGATGTGTTTGATTCTTGTCTGTGTGACTTGTTTGAGTCTTGTTTATGTGATGCCTGTGTTTTATCACTTAATCTTTTTGAGATGAAAATTAGTTGAGTGTAATCCTTGTCTATGTGAAATGTGATGATCCTTTCCTTTGCAAATTTGTGTCAAGTGGATGATTCTTCTTTAGCTTGCGACTTCATTGTTACAGAACAAAGTTGAACTGAGATGAATGAAAGAGATTAGAGGAAGCAAATATCTTTGATGCAGAAAGATGTTACAAAACAAAGTTGAATTGAGATGAATGAAAGAGATCAGAGGAAGCAAATATCTTTTGATGCAGAAAGAAATTCCTCCCTAGCTGAGAGGGAGTGTTAAAATTTGGCAACTCCGTGATGAATTTCTCGTAGAAGAAATCATATTTTTCAGTTATATTTGAATCATCTATAATAAAATTTCGTTTCTGACAATTCTAATGACTTTCAACAAATATAAAGTCGTGTCTAAATGATTAAGGATGATCTCGACTTATGGAATCAGCGAGTATTATTATTATTATGTTACTATTATCTATAAAATAGTCTAATGTCATTCACCTTTAATGAATTAATAAAAACGAATTCTCTCATGGAATAAGTAAATTAAATTGAGAATCTCTTACTTGGAAAATCGAACCTCTCGTGAAATAAAATAATAACTCAACACTTAAGAGAATGTAACTCCCCCTCATTAATTCAATGTATGACAAAAATGTAACTCCTCATTAAATGCACTTATAACTCCTTCATTCAATTTGATTTGTAAGTCTCACCAAATATTCTTTCATGTCTAAGTGTAACTCTCCCCCTCCCTATTTTGAATTGTAACTCCTCAAGATAAGTGTACCTCTCTCTCTATTCTTGGGATGAATTACGTTTCTCCTCAAGTAACTCCTCCCTCATGGAATTCGATTCTCCTGTTATTGGCTCAAGACATGGATTCATTTTGTGACTACTCTCCTTTCTCATCTATTTAAGCAAGCGCAAGTGAGAGTTGGGAGTACCATGTTCATTGTGAAAAAGGAGAGCTAGTGTTGAGTGTGTGCAAGATAAGTGTGAGAGTAAGTGAAGAGCTGGAGCAAGTGTGAAGGACAAGATCTGATCAAGAGAAGGAGGAGATCTTCAAGCAAAGAGCAAGAGCACTTCAACTGCAAGTTGATCAGACATTGGTGACTTTATTCATTCTTATTCTCTCTCTATCTCTCTATACTCTGTTGAACAATTGAAAAAATCTAATAAAAGAAGAATCATTTGGGTTTTCACCTTGTGGGTTTTTCCCTGGTCATTGGACCTAACTTTCAGTGTCTTATATTTGTTGTTGGTTGTCTTTATATGATCCTTAAGTTTATGTTCTATCTACAATTGTTAATCTGAAAAGTTTTGAAGAAGAAATCTGCATTATAAGTAATTGTAACAACATAGAACATTCAATTTTCCGTGAAGTACACTGAGCTTTCTGCAAAGTTCATTAAGCTTTCTGCAAAGTACATTCAGTGCCATTCAATTTTGTGCAAAGTACATTCAATTTTCTGCATAGAACTTTCAAGTTTTTGCAAATAATTTTTAAATTTCTGCATAGAACTTTCAAATTTTAACAAAAAGAATTTTAAAAAATTATTTACAAAATTTCTAAGTAGAAACCCTTGCAAATAAGATCGATTGCAATGTGAGGAAGGGTCTTAAACCATTGCGGTTGCCCTAAATGAGGCCTTTTAGCCCTGAGCAAATGGATCCTAGAGGTTTACAAGCTCCTCCTGTTGACCCTGCCGCCTACACCTACCTACAAGTTAGTGAGAAAAGCATTCAACCCCACAAGGTGTGGTTGGTGGCAGGGAACTCAGAGAAGGGGCTGTCACACTAATCCCGACTCTCTCCGTTTGAGCTATATCCTAGGTTAGCTAAGGGCGGTGGTCCCTAATGAAAAGTTAAGTTAAAAGATGTGAGTTTCTAGGAGAGTGTTATAGTGAAAATGGATTACTTTTAAGGATTTATGAACAAATATGAAGTGAGCAACTTGAAATAACAATGTCAATCATTAATACAACAAACACCATAAAACCAGTGCCTTACAAGGAATTTGCTCAACAAGTTAAAGATATATTTGCTCAAAGTAAAATGCAATGCTCCCAAAAGAGAAAGCAAAGTAACCTTGAAATGTAACAAAAAATTGTTAACACAAAATATGTAAAATACCAAATGCTTTTGAGATAATCAACTTTATGAATCAAGATTCAAAACATGTGAAACATATCTTAGCCAAAACCAAAAAATTAGTAATTAACTTGGAAATGTAAAAAAAAGGAAGTGTTAAACCAAAACATCAATATGCAATTAGACTTGAAGCATGAAAAAAAACACTTGTTTGAAAGGATTAAATACTTGTTTTTGGAATAGACTTTGCATATGAAAACTCAAACCATCAAGAGACAAGTAAAATAAATGTAATGGAAGGTGCTTTTGGTTAAATCTATTAATTATTCTACAACAAGATTACAATTTAACTCTTCAATCTTTAGACTTCGTCCTCGCCCAAAGATATGGATCTCACAGTGAGGAGTCAATAGAGGAGTAGAGGACCCCTAAGATGTCTACTTCAACCAACTTATGTTGGAGATAAAATTTTAATGAGGCTTGGGGCCTTCCTATACCAAAATGCCTAGATGAAATGCAAATTGTGTTAATTTCCCAAATTAAAATAATGCTACATGCAAATACTTCAAAGAGATTCATTTGCAATGCTTGAAAATGAAATAGTGTTTAACATAAATATTATAACTTCAATTGGAGGAATAAAATTAGCTTACAAGTGTTGCATGTGTTTCATCAGTGAATTAAAATGATACAAGTAATTTGCTTGAAAGTAAAATTTGTTTCAAATAGACAAGATAACAATGTAGCATAAAAATGAAGCATGTATTCAAGTGCTCATGAAACAATTTACCAACGTAAATGGAAATGAATCAAAGTTTGTTAAGAATATAAAATGCTTGCATTGAAATGATGAATTGTCGAAAGTAAAGTGTAAGCTTGTAGCTTCAAGCAACAATGAGATAGAGAACGCCAAGCCCAAATGAAATTTTAACAAATTTTAACTTAATGAAATGTGATAGTGAAGTTGTGTTAATTCCCAAATAAAGCATGCATGTATGTGAATGAAGTGTGAAGGTTTAAACCATGCAAATGTCAATCCACCCAAGAGAAGTATCCCTCTAAATGGGGAGATAGGATACCATGGGAGAAATCCCAAGCTCCCACAAGTAAATTAGATCTTTTATTAATATTACAATGAGAAATGGGACCTTCAAAGTCCTCAATTAAACTTCAAGGAGAGTCTTCACAATAATTGCTTGAAACATGGACACCAGACCTCCTTTCTTGAGAAAGTAATGACAAGATTTCACAAAACTTATGCAAGGGAAACAAGGTGAAAGTTTCCTCCAAATGCCCACGGCGTAGAGAGGGAAATGGGCAGCCCTCTAGTGAACTCGACTTTGGCCAAAATAAGCCTCAAAAGGGCTCATGGCATTCTTGGAAATCGAACCCCCAACACTTGTCAAAGGTCCTGCAAACACTTTTTAGATGTTGCTCTTCAAAATCTGCGACACAAGAGTTAACAAACAATCCAAACAATGGCTGCAAAATAAGTTAAGTATTAATGGAAAAATCAACAAAATAAAATGCATATGTACAATTATAATTCACAAAAGGCTAAGCTAAAGAGTGAGAGTAAACTCTCGTCTTTGTTTAGCCATCTTCGAGCTCTTAGATATCAAATGAAAGAAATGAAGTAGAATGTTTTTTAAAAGAGATTTAAATTTATAAGTTCTCGGCTTGTGTACAAGCTATGTGCCAAAACCCCTGCAAAACCACTTTGTAAGATAAGATTAGGAAGGCTCAAAGAACAAATGAGAGCTCCATTAAGAATGTATTAAGAGTGGGCTGGTCTGTCCAAAGACTTCCCCTCACACTTGATTTTGTGATCCCAACAAGATGTTCCCTCTACAAAACTTCAATCAAGAATTAGTTCCATATAGATTTAGCAATAAACAATGATAAGAAACTCTAGAGATTTATTTAAAACCATCTGGACCTTTCTATACCTAGAGCATACTTCTAAATCAAATGTCAATGCAAGATAACTCTACATTAACAAATCTACAAGAGCATATGGAAACAAATTAGATCAAATCATAAGTAAAAATAATTATACCAATGATCAACAATTCATCACACTTCCAAAGGAGGAACATCTCATGAATGAAACCCCAAAGTCTTTATTGATATTTTTGAAAGTGTACAAGGCACCAACGCTTCCGCAAGCACAATAGCTAGTAACAATATCATACAAATGAGAGCTCAATGCTCTATTATATAGAACTATGGGATCCAATCCAAATGTAGAAGTGATTAAACAAGTGGCATGAGGTGACAATACCAAAAAGAAATTCGAATTTGTTGAATGAAGCTCCTATGTCAAGTGTAAAAATTGAATTCTGGCAAGTGGACATCATTTTCTTCTTCCCTTATGTGCCAAATTCGAATTTTATGATGGAATGTCAAGTGTATATGGGTGGTAACCCATGTGGAGACAATTTCCCACAAAAATCTCCACCAAATATTCTCCCAAATCCTCTCAAATGTGCATTAACTTCACAAATTTGAATTTCCAAGTAAGCAATTTTCTCATTTAATTCCAGAAATTCGATTTTATTTGAGCACATGTCCTTTCCTCGATTTTAGGAGTCCACATCACCTTGGGACTTCACTTTAACTCCTCCATAATTTTCCACCTCATTTCCACAACATTTAGCATGTGTGGATATTTATTTTTCTCCATTTATTTAATTTCTAGCTTAATTAATTGCCAGACTTAGGAGAAGTGGGTTTTGATGGTTAAAAACACATTTTTAACCCCTCAAAGTGTGTCATAGTAGAAAGTTAAGGGTGAGAGGTGCAAATTTCATTACTCATACCCCATACAACTTTTTTAGACATCACTTATTATATTACAAGTATAATTTGATTAGCAATTTCTGCAGTGCGAAAAATTTAAAAAATTAAAAAATAACTACCTAGACCTAACCAAATTCCACGAAATTTTGTGTGTAATCTAGTATGGTAATATACATCGACTCTAGACTCTAAGATGTGTTAGGGGTTCAACTTTCAAACCATCACCCCGACTTTGGGTAAAAAGTGAGTGGAAAACCCCAGAAAATTATTCGCTTCTAAAAAAAAGGGATAATTAACTAGATAAAAAAAACTCAAAGGTATACTCGTTTGTTGATCGAGTCCCAACATCCTAGGCTTGTTACAGACTAAAAAATTCATCGTTATTAGTATCACTTATTATAATTCCCCGCAGGGTGTGGAATCTGAGTACAAGAAAGATGATGAGAAGATAGAAGTAGAGTTAAAAAACTATGTTGACTGATGATATATGATTGTACAATTGTCCTCTGGATCATCTTTGGGCATGGAGTCTTCATATAATCATCAGGTGCCAATGCAGTGGTCAACACCTCTAAAGAATACTTCAAGAATATGCCAAGGATCCCGACAATGAACAAGCTAGATTCTAATGTTGTGACCTGTTGAAGAATGCAACTAGGTTCGGTCTTCATAAGTTGTATTTGAGTCATAATGAAATGTATTTATAAAAGAAAAGAAAAAGAAATTATTATTATTATTATGACTTATTAAAGCATGGGTTTCATGCTTGGGTTATCATGATATAGGTCAAAGCCCCCACCGAGGACTTCTAGGTTTTATATTAAGTCATTGCCCATTTAATGAGACCCTTCTCGGGCTTTTGAATCATGTAAAAATAATTTTTATTGAGTAAAATAAGTCATTTGGCACCTCCACACCAAGTCGGCCTACATCAGGGTAATTCGATTTCCGGAAGAAGCTATAAATACAGTGCAGTTCGATTCATTTAGAGGATCAATTATCAAGTTTGATATTCAAGAGAGAGAAGTAGAAGAATATGAAATTGTGGATGGAATAGAAGAAGATTTGCTGGAGAAGGAAGATCATCTTTTCTAGCATGAATATGTCATCCTTGTCATTAACTTTATTATAAACCTTAACAACATTGTATTGCAACTTAATAACAAAATGTATATGTATTTTAAAAGGATTTTAGCCTGCCAGCCAGTGTCATAGATGAGTATCAGATTGTTAGGTTTCAACTTAAACAATTGTTAACATGCATATTGTTAAGTTTCAATTTAAACAATTGTCAACATGTAAGTTGGAAGATTTCAAAATTCATATATATTATAATTGATAAAATATATAATATATATAAATATAATATACCCCCGACGACCTCACATACCCTGTTTCAAAAAGTGATGCACCCGTTCCCAAACTCACGTTTCCTGGCAAGATATCAAATTTGATATGGATGCTACAACCCTTGACACTAACTGGAAATAAAGGCCTTTGATTTTCCATACAAGCAGATATCAGGTTTGAGCAGGACCAAAATAGTTATAAATGACCAAATATTAAGTGATAGAAATTAATCTTATTTTAACATTGGTAAATCTCTTGCTTTTATAGACAAAGGCTATGCATGCAATTAGGGATGAGAAAAGTACTAACTTATTTGCGCACAGAGTCAGTAATAGCTGAAATAAGTTCATTAAATGATTTCTTTTTTGTTCTCCTTCCTACTATTAGCTTTACCAATTCCTGAAAATCTGGTCACATGTAGCTTTTATGCCTGTTTCATGGGCCTTGAATTGAAGCATATATAAGGGAAGGTTAATTGTTTTGGACTTGTAAAAATGCCCACAGTGCAGTGTAGCTGAAATCATGCTTGATTTCTACAGAATACAGAGTGGTTGACAAGGTTGTTATTTTTTTTGCTTGTGTTTTTTGCAGCAAGTCAACCATCTAGAGATAACACCTGACAAGCAGTACTTGGCTGCAGCTGGGAATCCACATATTCGTTTATTTGAAGTCAATTCCAATAATCCTCAACCTGTATGTCAATTTGGTGAAAATGAATCTAATCTTTCTAAAGTTTCAATACAATATTTTGTAAGACGAGGAACTGCTGTGCTTCTTTCCTTAACACTTGCAGTTAGTGGCAAGTGCAATGATTTTGTTTGCTGGCAGGTAATTAGTTATGACTCCCACACAAATAATGTTACGGCAGTGGGATTCCAGTGTGATGGAAAATGGATGTACTCAGGTTCGGAAGATGGTACTGTGAAGATATGGGATCTGAGGTACATTTTTGACTTATCCTGTTTCTA
The DNA here is from genome assembly GCA_000404065.3 of Pinus taeda. Classification (NCBI taxonomy): domain Eukaryota; kingdom Viridiplantae; phylum Streptophyta; class Pinopsida; order Pinales; family Pinaceae; genus Pinus; species Pinus taeda. The sequence goes on along the minus strand of APFE031280908.1, from coordinate 61,730 downwards.
CTATGAAACACATCCTAGCTTTTTTACAGTTGAGTCTTTCCTTCCATATTAAAGGAAACAGAGAGAATATAGGTTAGAAGATTGCATGATTCAGTACCAAGCAAAAGAATAAGTTCAACAATCATATAACAGGAAACCTGAAGAGTGCGTGTTTGAAAGGAAGCAATCTAATCATATGCCAAATTCTGGTATCACAGAAATGCTTTCCTCATTAGATGCCAACTACATGAATCCTTCAAAACATTATGAGGCATCTTGAAATAGCTGTAGCCTGTTGTATCATGGTTTCTTTTCAAGCTAGCCAACATTTTCATGCTTCTTCTGAGAAGGGATGAAAAACTTCTCCATTCGTGTGGAGTATGTTTGGAAAGTGCAAGGAAAAGAGAGGACTATTTATTATTCTGCGACCAAAAGACATCTTGTAGCTGGACATAGTGGATGCTTTATTCTGCCCCACAGAGCCATGCAGGCTTGCTCTATCAGTTATATCTAAAATCAGATAGGTAGAAATTGATAGGGGACCTTTACTTTTATCTAGAAGTATGTTCGGAAAGCGCAAGGAAATGGTTATATGATATTCTTTAAGAGAGTTTTGATACTTTGATTCTGACTTTAGGAGCCATGTAGACTTGCTCTATTAGGTAAGTCTTGATTACTACATAGGTAGAAAAATATATCAAGATCGAACAAATTTATCATTGCTAACTCTGAGGGTATATGAATTTGGTTGATCAACAATGACTGCCCTGTACAGAAAATTGCTGGAGCATGCATCCAGTGTTTGGATTAAATTTCATATATTTAGACTGCAAGTTTGTTTTGAAAGAAGCTTGTGACTCAAATATTCACACTTGTGAGTTTCAGATGATGCTGGTATCTGAGGTATCCACTTTTCCAGTACATTGTTATTTTGTTTGCCCATCCTTTTTTTGATTCTCACTAATTATCCGCCTATTTTTATACCCACCACATGATGAAAAAGTCCAAAGAGTGTTAATATACGTCTACATTATTTAGAGGGAACTGCCTATGCCACTTAGCACTAAACACAGCGTCTAGGTTGAGCATTTCCTCAGCATCAACGATTGTCTCATGACTTTGTGAGGTGGTTTGAGGTCCCCCCCCTGGGAAGTGAAGAGCTTGCTTTTATCCACTGAGTAAAGAAACATCATAATATCCCAAGGGATAAGCATATCTGCAGACAGTGTTCATCTGAGGTGGGAACTGTTGCCCCTCTTCCAATAGGGGTACCTATATAAAAAATTTCACTTTCACAGACATTCAGGCGATCTTGGCATTTATGTTTTAAGCAACGTTTGAGACTCCGTTTTGTTGGCAATGTTGGCATTGATGTCAAATGATCATGTCATTAAGGATGGTTGATGCTTGGTATGATTAATCTGATTGTGTTGATTGATTACTTGAAGCTGTTTTACGTTGATTGTTAGACTGCTATTGTTGCAAGTAGCTTGAAGTACAAAGACTGTTAAGTGATGTGAAGTGCAAATGCTGATCATTGTTAACTATGCTGATCATTATTAAATATGTTGATTGATTATCTTGATGTATGGCTTACAATTAAAATGAAAAATGACACTTGATATCTTAATACATAAGCTGGAAAATGTATGCTTTTATTAAACAAAAATCCTCAAAGTCATTAACGTGTGGCTGGTACAGATCTGAAAAATATTGCCAATACAAATCTGAAATGTTTTCAAGCTTTGTCTTTTTGCAATCATTGTTGTTGGCCTATGTTATTTCAGCTCTATTTTATATTACAAAATTCTGAATTTCAGACTTGGAAATGAAGAGGCAGATTGTGAACAGACTTAGAAGACCAAGAGACAACTCCTCACTTCGCATTCCTGCATAGAATACAAACAATTAATAAGATATGCTTATAAAAGATGCATTGTTGAATGAGAATTAGTTCTTTTTGGTGAGTTAAAAAACTTGAATGAGAGAATTCATGAGCAACATTTTGATGAGGAGAAAAAGAGAAAGGGACCAGAAGAATAAAATTAAAGAGAAGTAGAGAACATGAGCAGTAAACTTGAGGGAAGAAATTAATATCAGGTAATCAACAAACTTGATTTTGTATTGTGATTGGGTGATTGCAGTCTCCTTTCTAGTTGTAGCGTGATAAAGAACATGTTGTAGCTTGTTGAGGTAGGAGCCTCTTATGGGTTGTAGCGTGCAAAAAAAATTGTGGGAGTTGGAGCTTCCTTGAGGTAGCAACCTTCTGTAAGTTGGATCCTACAAAAATTTGATGTAATAAGGGAGTAGGAGTTTGCCTTCACATCACTTTCAGCCAAAAATTCATGGTTTTCTCCCTTTATGTGTTTCCACTTATATCTGGTGTCTTCATGCATTGCTTGTTGAATGTTCCACTTGTGTGAATGCTCTTGAATTCTGAATATGTATATATGTAAATGTCTCTCTTTGGTAACTGCAAAAGAAACAATTAATAACTGAACATATACATAAGCCATTAGTTGCATAAGAAGATATCTGAGAAAAAAAGAAGGAAAATAAGTTGAACGAAAAGATTAGAAAGATACAATTTCTGGTTCACCCCTCTCACAGTAATTGCTAAATATTCATCAATTGGTATTAGAGCAAGTTCCTTCAACATCAATTTAACATCTGGAAGGAGGTCCTAAATCATTAGAATGGCTAGTCTGTAAGGATGCTCAACAAATAAAGCTCCTTTGTTCACCGACACAAATTATGCATTTTGGAAAGTGAAAATGAAGACATATTTAATGTCTCTTGGAGTAGAAGTCTGGGCTGCTATGTTGGTGGGATATAAAGAACCAAAGACAATGAGTAGTGACAAAGATAAACCAGAATTCATAGCCAATGCAAAAGCTTCAAATGCACTTCTTAGTGGATTAAGTGAATCAAAATTTATTAAGGTAATGCATTGTAAAATAGCTAAAGAAATATGGAATAAACTGTAAAATATCCATGAAGGAGATAATAAAGTAAAGATGGTCAAATTACAAGTATATAGAATGCAGTTTGAGGCATTAAAAATGAATGAAGATGAATATATTGCTAAGTTCTTTCTAAGAGTAGATGAAGTTGTTAATGTCATGAATGGTCTAGGAGAAACAATCAAAGCGAGTGTAATAGTCCAAAAAATACTGGGGTTGCTACCTTCAAAGTTTACTCCTAAGGTTTCAGTTATAGAAGAGACAACCAACTTTGGAACTCTAAACAAGGATCAATTACTTGGTTCTTTGACAACATATGAGATGAGAATTTCAAAAGCAAAGTCAACTACCAGAGATGCAACATTTAGAGCAGACAAGTCCACAGAAGACAAGGAATGTTCATGCTCAGACTTTGACGAAGAAGCGACCAAATTTGTCAGAAGATTGAAGAAAGGTGCAGGTAAGTACGAAGGAAAACTCCCATTTAAGTGTTTCAATTGTGGTAGAGTGAGGCATTATGCCTACAAATGTCCTTACAAGAAAGAAGAAAACCAGTCTAGAGGGAAAGAAAAGAACAAGTCTAATAAAATGCAGAAAGAGAAAAAGTTTAAAAACAAAAGCTTCTATGCCCAAGAAGGTAGCAGTGTATCTAAAAGCTCTAATGAATCTTTTAGTGAAGATGGAACTAATGACTTCATGTTGATGGCCTTAGAAGATTTGGAGGAAGAATGCAAGGAAGAAGAAGAAGAAAAAGAAGAAGGTGATGTAGATCTTGAGGGGGAGTTGACCAGTGCCCTGGAGAAAATAGATGGACTTAAACAAAAGAATAAGAAGCAAAAGGAAATTTTGTTAAAATATGTAAAAGAAAAATCAAATTTAGAGGAAATTATCAAGATGAAGGTTGAACTTGAAGAAGCAAAGAAGGTGGAAGATATTCTATTGCAACAAATAAAGGAGAAAAGTCAGGAGTGTGAAAGATTGGAAAAAGAGGTGGTAACTCTGAAGAAAAAGCTAGGAAAGGCACAAAAGAATTTGAACATGAACATTCAACACATAAAATGATCCGAAAAACTGGATGTGATATTAAATGCTCAGAGGTCTCCACTTATGAAGGCTGGGTTGGGTTATGAAGGAGAATCCAATGCAATTAAGACCGAGGACAAAAAGACAATGACTTTTGTAAAAGCTGTCGAGGGAGACAATGACAATCCACATCAATTTGAGAATAAGAAGTTGAGCAACACTTCAACATCAAAGGAGCAACGACAAAGAAGCACTTCCAGCAAATTGCAATAGACCAAAGGAGTGGACAAACAAAAAAAACTATCAAAGACCATACTTCTTCAAGAAACAAGATTATTAAATGCCAAGATGGTTATGTCCTTAAGTGTCATCCACTACCAGGTATGGGAACTTTTTCTATGGGTATTGTTAATGTTATAAAAAGTTTGGACATAAAGCTATAAATTGCAGAGCTTATGTCAAAAGAAATGCGTTGAGGAATCCTAAAAGAAGTGAGGCTAACAATAGAATTGTAAACATCAAAACAAACATGAATCTGTATAGGAACCCATTTGCTCCTCTTTTTGATATCACTGAGTGTTTCTGTTGTCACAATTTTGGGCATAAGTCATATGAATGTCAGCTTAAAAACAATAGATCACCATCTCAAAATCTTATAACAATTGCAGAACAGATGAATGTATGCAGTGGAGAAAGAAGAAAAAAGAGAAGAAAGATGATAATTGTGGCCTAGTTTTGTATGCTCAAGATCAAAATAGTAAATGGTATGTGGATAGTGCTACTCTAGACTTATGACAAGAGATAAAAGCAAGTTGTATCCCTAGATGAAAATAAAATTGGAAATGTCACATTCAGAAATGATGGAGAAGGAAAAATTAGAGGAAAGGGTACAGTCAGTTTGAGTAATGGAAAAAGAAAGGCTCATGATGTATTGTTTGTAGGTGGTCTGAAACATAATTTGCTAAGTGTAAGTCATATGTGTGATAGGGGTTGTGATGTTCTCTTCAGAGCTCAAGATTGTGAAATTAGGTCAACAACAACTGGGAAGGTTTTGGCTGAAGGAGTTCGAACAAAGAATAATGTATATATCTTGAAGGAAGAAAATGAAGAGTGCTACATCAACAAACAAGATGAGTCTTCGTTATGGCACAAAATACTGGGGCATCTCAATTTTGATCACGTTGTCAGGCTTAGTAAAAAGAGATCGGTCAAAGATCTACCAAAGATAAAGAAACTTGAAAATCCTATTTGCAAATCATTTCAATTAGGTAAATAGGCTCAAACTTCTTTCAGGTCAAGGATAAATTGTCAAGTAGTTAGCCTTTGCAGTTAATACATATGGATTTGTGTGGTCCTTCCAGAACAGAAGCACCAGGAAGAGAAAAATATTCCATGCTGGTAATTAATGCCTTTTCTAGATTGACATGAGTAGCATTCCTTAGAAATAAGTCAAAGGCATTTGAAAAGTTTAAAGTATTCAAGGTATTGGTGGAAAATCAAACTGGGTGTAAGATAAAATGTATAAGATCAGACAAAGGAGGTGAATTTACTTCAAATGAGTTTTCAAACTTTTGTGATGAATTTGGTATAAAAAAAATATACTGTTGTAGACACTCCCCAGTAGAATGGAGTTACAGAGAGACAGAACCAATCTGTTCAACAAATGGCCAGAGCCATGATGCAAGAGAATCATTCCTCAAACCTATTGGGTAGAAGCAATACACAACGATTCATATTCTCAATAAGGCACATTTCAGACCAAATTGTGACACGACACCCTATGAATTGTGGCACGGTAAGCCAACTTCAATCAAACATTTTAAAGTGTTCAAAAGTAAATGTTATATCAAAAACAATGATGAACAATTGGGAAAGTTTGATACTCGATCGTATGAAGGAATCTTTTTGGGATACTCGTCAAAAAGTAAGGGATACAATTGTTATAATAGATGACTGCATAAGATTGTGGATTATATAGATGTAAATTTTGATGAAGTGATGCCTGATAAGAACAAGAACACAGGTTTTATCAATCCTCTATATCATCACCATGATAGTGAAGAAAATGAAGTACAGGATGAAGGATCAGAAAAGGCAGAGGTCTCTTAAGGCATGTACAAAAGAATCACCTTGATAGTCAAATTATTGGAGATAAATGTGGAGGAGTTCAAACAAGGAGGCAACTTGCAGAGAAAATAGACCAGGCTCATATTTCTATGTTGTTACAAATTGAACCAAATAATTTTAATGAAGCAAGTAACGACAAACATTGGATAGATGCAATGAACGAGGAGTTAGATCAAATTGAAAAGAATAAGACTTGGGAATTGACACCAAGACCAGTTGGAAAGAATGCCATTGACATAAAATGGGTATTCAAAAACAAGTTGAATGAACAAGGAGAAATTGTTAGAAACAAAGGCAGACTAGTGTGCAAGAGTCAGTCACAAGTAGGTCTTTACTATGAAGAAAATTTTGCACCAGTGGCAAGATTTGAGGCAATCAGTATGTTTTTGGCCTTGCTTGTTGTAAAGATTTCAAAGTGTACCAAATGGATGTGAAGTTTGCTTTTCTGAATGAAGAACTTGAGGAAGAAGTCTATATGGAACAAGTCGAGGGATTTTTATTATTAGTTAGTCCTAATTATGTATGCGGGTTAAAGAAGGCAATGTATGGTCCTAAACAAGCACCACGAGCATGGTACTCTAGGATGAACTAGTGCCTTTAAAAACAAAGTTTCAAGAGAGGAGCTGATAATAATTTGTATATAAAGGCTAATGAAGATGAACTCCTAATGGTGGTTGTGTATGTGGACGATATTATGTTTGGAAGCAATAAAGATCATCTAGTAAAATGGTTTGCTGAAGAGATGAAGTTTGAGTTCGAGATGTCAATGATTGGAGAACTTACCTTTTACCTAGGGCTGCAAATTCTACAAAAGTCAAGAGGCATATTTATTTTTCAAGAGAAATACGTAAAAGTTATGTTGAAAAAGTTCCAAATGGAAGACTGTAAACCTTTATCAACTCCCATGGCAATTGGATACAAGTTACGTGCAGATGATGAATCACTCGGTGTTGATCAAAGTTTGCTATATCTAACAACATTTAGACCAAATATATTGTTGGCAATTAGATTAGTGGCAAGATATGTATCAACACCTAAGTAGGGTCATCTACTAGCAACGAAAAGGATATTTAGATACTTCAAAGGGACTACAAACTATGCACTGTGATACCCAAAAGGGAAGAACTTTACGTTGATAGCATACATATGCAGTTTGGACCAATTGTGTGGATGACAGGAAAAGTATGAGTGGTGGGGCATTCTACTTAGGAGAATCACTGGTTGCATGGTTAAGCAAAAAGCAATCATCAATATCTCTATCTACAACAAAAGTCGAATACATAAGAGCTGCTGCTTGTTGCACATAGGTGTTGTGGATGAAACAGACTCTACAAGATATGAAGGTAACATTCAGTGAATCTATATCTATTAAGTGTTACAATACAAGTGCAATAAGCATTTCAAAAAATCCAGTGCTTCATTCAACGACTAAACATATCCCTATAAAGTACCACTTCCTTAGAGAACAAGTGGCTGAGAAAATAGTGAAGCTAGAGTATATTCCAACAAAAGAATAGATAACATATATTTTTATTAAGCCACTTGCTAGATAATCATTCGAGTATCTGAGGAACTCTTCTCAATAGTTTGATTTCAAAAGAAGAGCCTCAAATACTGGGGAGAATATGAAATGGAATGCACTATCTGAGGGGGAGACTTTATAGGAGTAGCAAAGAGTAAAGATGAGCAACAAAAATCACGTGTCAAGATTATGAACTAGTCAAGAAGTAACAGGAACGAAGGACCACCATCCTGCAAATGCAGTATCAAGCCATCTTCATTATGAAATGACAACATCAATCAAGTTTATCATTAAGAGGTTCATTCTTTGATACAATTTTTTTATGCAAAAATGTATATATATAACATGTAAATAAGCATTCTCGAATGTACATAGTCTACTTTAACCTTTGCATATCTAGTCAAAACATGTTGAAGATGAGCCTAGCTCAATGTATATTTGCATCATTAGAATTCCTCAAAAATTCTTCAACCTCTGAATAATCTGAACATGTATGTGCTATGCATCAAAGTATATTATGTTAACTCATGTATTGAATTGATATTCTTAGATCTGAGCCATTTTTTTAATTCTTTCTGGAGCAACTACAATAGTCATGGAATGGTGCACCTGGGCTTGTCTCAAGGGATAAGTGTGACAACACCTAGGTGAGCAAATGATGGTCCTAATGCTTCACAACTGTTGCTCCTAGGATGATCTGCGCTGCCTGCTGGAAAGGATATGCTATAAACTCCACTTCCCATGCTCAGAAAATGCTGCAACTTCAACTCTCGGGTCCTTAACAAACCCACCAAAACCCAGAAAGGGTTTGGCCTAGTTCAGACCCTCGAAAATTGACACCCAAGTACAACGTCCTCCTCCTCATGATGGGAATCACGACTTGTCTGGAAATGGATGAAAAGGCTCTCCATATCACCCCCAAATGCTGAGATGCTACCCCTATGTCTTTCCTCTCTCCTCCCGGCTAACTCCAGCTCTGTAGCTCCTTACCCCAACTTCCATGTGAGCCCAAGAATGGCCCTCTGTGCAGTCCACAATGACTGTAAGTCGAGCTGCCCAAAAGCATCCATTTCTTGATCCAAAATTCTCCCCAAGGGATGATCTTCTGATGAAACTCCAACTCCCAAACTTTCCCAGCAATTGCTCCCTAAGAGCACCCCCAAATCACTACTATGTGTTCCCTTCCTGCGTGCCCAGAAATATGCATTGCTGAATCGAAGGTTGAGTGATGTGGCTATAAAAGTTCTCTAGTTCTCCTGCTAAATCGAAGGTTGAGTGATGTGGCTGTAAAAGTTCTCTAGTTCTCCTCCATGGTAGTACGAATTGCCTTCCTAGGGTGGCCCCCGAAGTCCCCCAAAGAAAGATTGACTCGGCTAAGCAGCTCAAGCAACACAAATGTGTTCGATGGTCAAATGATGCCTTGAGTTGGGAAGCTCCTTGTCCTTATATCTTTGTGAGCCTTCCTTTCCCCATGTGGGCCCCTCTCCAAGCCATTCGATTCCCCTCCAAGGCAATTCGAATTGCTCAAGTGCCCAAGTGCGTTTTCCCACGTGGGTGGCCCCCACCTTCCACTAGTAATCTAATTCAACCTCTTTTATCCTAAGTCCCTAAGTCAAAAATGCATGGGTTCCTTTATTCACCAAAATTTATGGAAAATTGTGGGGAGACCAAAGCCTGTTACAAATATATTTGGGAAGGGACATGACAGTCCTCCCCTCCCAAATGTTGCTTGCCCTCAAGCAACTTCAGCGCTGGGTGCTCAAAAATATGTTCACCTTTCCGTTGTAGGAACAGTAGCCCCCCCAAGGATCAAGAGGTGGAATCGCCTCCCATACAGATTCGCCATCGATCCTTTGGTGGAACCGCGGATCTGAAAATTGAATCCACGGTTTCGCCATTTTTTGGCGATTCTTGGAAAATCGGATCCGCAGGGGCCCGATCTACGGTTCCAGAAAGGATCGAGTGCGGATTTGTGGAGGTTCAGGTGCGTATCCATCGGGGAGCACGAGCGGATCCAAGAGAAGGTGGATGGTTCACACGGTTCCACGGGACCTTTTTTGTTTTCTTTTGGAAATTTCAAACTATTATGTGAGGAACTATGCTTTTCGAATATGCCCAAGGCGCCCCTTGATGCTCCCTAGATGCTTCCTAGATGCTCCCTAATGGTAATGTTAAATTCTCAAAGTAAAAGTGACATTCTCCTTTATCTTTCATTTCCATCCTTAAATTTTTAACATTACCATTAAATGACTCAGGATGTTTGAGAGTGGTTCCAACCATAGTTGCGGGGGAGCGCCCCCCCCAATCAAACCCGCTCACGAATCGCGCTCCGGGCGGGAGCGGCTCCGGAGCGCCTCGGGAGTGCGCTCCCTTAAAAAAATTTGCGCTCCTTGCCATTTTTAGGAGCGCATTAGGGAGTGGTCGCTCCGTCGCTCCCTGAGCGATTTTTTAAGCCCTGGAGCGACTGCTCCCGATCGCTCTCGGGCATTAAAAAATCACTCCGGGAGCGATTCGAACCGCGTTGGGAGCGGTTACGCGGAAAAAAAATCTGCGGACGTAAAAAAAACTAAATTTAATTTTTTTTTTTTTTGTTTTTTTGTTTTTTTGTTTTAAAAGCCCAAAGGGCATAAAAAATTTCATTATCAAACCATTGAGCAAGAGCTGAGGAGCAAGAGCAAGAGCAAAGGAGCAAGGAGCAAGTGCTGAAGAGCGAGGAGCGAGGAGCAAGCCTGCAAAGGTAATTAACTTAGTAATTTAGCTAGTCTAGCTAGTTTAATTTAGTTAGGTAGTAATTTAGTCAATTTAATTTAGTTTATTGAGTTTTAAAATTATGAATTTGAAATAAATTAATAAATTAAGTTAATTAGTCCCAATAAATTAAATTAATTTGCAGATTCTTGAATCAAAACCCTACAAACATCAAACACCATGGACCTGGCTAT
>APFE031280908.1:31046-48738 GCA_000404065.3 Pinus taeda | reverse complement strand
ATAGTAGACGCTTACGAGACGCTTCGCTTCCTAGATTTTTGGGAAATGAGGTTTCTACGTCCTCACTTCGTCTCGACTTCATGCAACGTTGGTTCACCTCACCTTCCCATCTGGCATCCTCATTCGTCAGGTTCTTCCATCCCACCAAAAACTCCCTGATTGTCCTGCTCCTCAACTTCCTCTTCCGAGTCTCCAAAATGGCCTTAGGCTCCAAAATCAAATGTCCCTCATTGTCCAGTGGGGGTAACTCTACTACTGCTGTCACCTGTCGTCCCAACATTGTTTTGAGGCATGAAACATGGAAGATGTCTTGAATCCTGCTCCCTTGAGGCAACGCTAGCAAGTAGGCCACCTTTCCAACTCGTCTGACCACCCTGTACGGCCCATAGAAACGTGGCTGTAGCTTCTTTGCCCCTTTTTGCTTCAAGGTGGACTACCTATATGGCTGTAATCAGAGATACACCAAATCCCCCTCCTCAAAGTGTTTCTCAGTCCAGTGCCTGTCAGTGTACATCTTCTGTTGATTTTATGCTGTCACTAAGTTTTCCTTGAGAGCCTTGAGAATGTCTCTTAGCTCTCAAGATCGAATCTTTGGCCTTTGGGGCCCGGTGGTCTCCAAAAACAATGTCAGCAAAAGACAATGCATCATAACCATACAAGGCACAAAAAGTGGTCATACTGATGGACATGTTATGAGTGGTGTTGTAGCAATACTCGCCCAAGCCCTCTGCTGCCCAGTTATGTAGTTCCTAAGGTACCCCTCCAGCCACTGATTAACTCGCTCGGTCTGGCCATCTGTCTGGGGTTGGTAGATCGTGCTAGGGGTGAGCTCAGTACTAACCAATCTGAAGAGCTCCTGCTAGAATCCTCCCATGAACCTGCTGTCCCGGTCACTCACTATGTTCTTAGGAAGCCCGTGTAATCGGAAGACTTCTCTGAAGAACAACTTTGCAAACTGTGAAGCTGAATACTGGGTCAGGATGGCGACGAAATGGGCATACTTAGTCAACTGATCAACTACCACATAGATGCAATCCTTGACTTGCACTATGGGGAGCCCAGTGATGAAGTCCATGGAGATATTCTCCCATTTCCCCTCGGGGATGGGTAGCGGCTGCAATAACTCGACAGGGTGGATCAACTCCCCTTTGCTCCTCTGACATGCCTCACATTCCTGTACGTGCCTCAACATGTCCTCCTGGAGTCCCTTCCATGTGAAACGCTCTCTGATTGCCATGTATGTTTTTCTGAACCCTTGATGCCCTGAGAATGGCGAGGCATGTGCTTCCTGGAGTACTCTCTCCCTAATCTGCGAGCTGGGAACTAGAAATATGTGCCCTTTGTAGTAGATGACCTCGCCCATAAACTGGTAACGCTCATCTGCATGGGTCCCCTCCAAAATCTCGCATGCCCTCCTGTCTTTGGAATGCTCTACCAGCAACTGGGCCTTCCAATCATGGCAAATGCTCAAGAGTGGGAGGCCTGCGGGCCTTTTGGATAGGGCATCGAGCACTACATTGTGTTTCCCCCACCCATACTCTATGTCAAAATCATAGGCTTGCACCTTGCTGACCCATCTTTGTTGTCTGTGATTGAGGCCCTACTGCCCCATTAAGTGGCAAAGGCTGTTGTGATCCGTCTTCACTCTGAATCGGTTACCCACCAAATACTCCCGAAATTTGGCCAAGGCATGCCTAATGGCCAACATCTCCTTGTCATATACAGAATATGACCTCTCATGGGGTAAGAGCTTGTGGCTCTCAAAAGCAATGTAGTGCCCATCTTGAGATAACACTGCCTTGATTCCCTCTCCCGATGCATCACACTCCATGGTGAAGGTTTGGGAGAAGTTTGGAAGTGCTAACGCTGGACAACTGCTCATCACCTCCTTGAGGCGATCAAAAGCTGACTGTGCCCCATCTATCCATGCGAAAGCCCCTTTCTTAGTCAAATCCGTGAGAGGAGTTGCTAACTGTGAAAACCCCTTGACAAACTTCCGGTAATAAGTGCAGATGCCCAAGAAGCCTCTCAACGTTGTCACATCTCTGGGTATTGGCTAATCTTGAATAGCTTGTATTTTCTCCTCATGTACCTTCACTCCATCTGCGCCAATAATGTGCCCCAAGTAGAGCATCTCTATCAACCCAAACTCACACTTAGGGATATCTTGGCATAAAACTGCTGTTCCTCCAAAATATGTAGCACCTCCTCCAGGTGTTGGAGATGCTCCTCCCAAGTCCTGCTGTATACCAGTATGTCGTCAAAAAGCACCAATGCAAACCTCCTCAACTGTGTCCGGAACACATGGTTCATACATGCCTGGAAGGTGGCCGGGGCATTGGTCAAACCAAAGGGCATGACCAAAAACTCGAAGTGCCTGTAATGGCATCAAAAGGCTGTCTTGGGGATGTCTTGATCCCTCACCCTGATCTGATGGTACCTCGAATGCAAATCTATATTAGAGAAGTACTTGGCTCCTCTAAGCTGATCCATCAACTCATCGAAGTGGGGTATGGGGTATCGGTTCTTCAATGTCTTGTTGTTGAGCACCCGGTAGTCGATGTACATGCGCAAGGTTTGATCCTTCTTCTTCACCAACACTACTGAAGAAGCAAAGGGACTGGAACTCGTCATGATGTGGCCCAATGACAACAACTCTTTGATGGCCCGCTCAATCTCGTCCTTATAGGCCTTGGGGTGCCTATAAGGGGTGGTAATCACTGCCTACACACTAGGCTCCAATTTGATGGTGTGCTCGAATCCCCTGTCTGGGGGCTGCCCTGGTGGAATGTCCCCAAATACCACTGAGTATTTGCCTAACAATCCTTGTATATCTGGGGGTGGTGACTGGGCTTGTCTCCCAGCCTTTGAAACCCTCAGCTCTAGTTTCCATGCTATACCTCCATGTCGCAAATCTGCCTCCATCCTATGCGTTGACACTGTCTGTGGTGGGTAAGGATGCATGTCTATGAGGACAACCAAATTGCCATCCGGTCCGATGAACTCCATCACTAATGTCTTCCAATCAACGGTAACTCGTCCAAGAGAGTACAACCAGTAGACACCCATCACTACGTTGGTGTTTGGCACATCTACCACAAAGAAATGGTTTGTCATGGAGTGGTTCCCCATGGTCACAGTCAAGGTGGGAACATATCGAGTGCACTGCATACTCTGTTCACCTAACACTAGAAATAAAAAGACGTCAAGTTTTGTTGCGGTGATGCCCCTCCTTTGAACCAACTGGGCATCTATGAAGTTGTGGATAGCCCCACTGTTAATTAAGACTGAGACACGCTACCCCTGTATCGTACCTCAAATTCTCAATGTTAGAAATTTGGGGACCTCGCATATAGAAGCAAGACTCCCTCGGATGGAGCAAAAGATGCCACTCCCTGTGGAGGTGATGGTGGTGGTCCCCTCTCTGCCAGACTCACCATCTTCCACACCACACTCCAACTCCACCTTATCCTCGTGATCACTATATGAGAAGACCTCGATGTAGTGGTCTTTGCTAGCTGCATTGATGGCTTGGTGCCCAGGGCTTCCGACAAGTAAAACACAGTTTCATCCTCCTGAGGTCCCCTCTAGGTCTCCTCATCTAGCTTCCCACGCCCCTAGGCTACTCTCTGTGGTGGTGGCCTATTATCACTCCCCTTCTGGGGGTAGGGAGTGCATGCAGGGAAGGGTGCTTGTGTCTTGGGGATGCCCCCCTACAAATCTCTAGCACATGTTACTGCTTCTTGCAGCGTGGAGGGTCTACGTGACTTCACCAGTCCACGTAGGGGATCGAGCAGGCTCTCTATGAAGGTGTACAACCTTTGAGCATCTGATAGGTCCGACACCATCACCGAGACTCAAGAACTTCGATATGTATTGCTCTGGGTTACCTGTTTGTCTAAGTTGGGTTAGCTACCTGAAGTGAGCCTCCAGATCCTCCTGATCAAAGCACTTCACCACCTTTCTGGTGAAATCTTCATATGAGGTCACATTGGCATGCCCCAAGGTAGTCAAGCCATGAAACCACTAGTCGTGGGCTTCCCCTTGCAAGTGCAACGTGGCCATCTTGATGGCTTCTAGCTCCGTCATCCAGTTGAGCTAGAAATAAGTGTCCATATTCTCTACCCAGGCCTGCGCTGTGCTCTTGGCAGTGCCTTCATATGTGGGGAAGTACATTCTCCCAATAGTATGCTGCAACTCATAGCTTTGCGTGCCTTGTCCTCCATAGCTCTTGCCCTTCTCATCCTACTTGAGCTTGTAGAAATATCTGAAAGAGGGTGCGTCCCTGAAGTCTGCTCCCATGGATTGCCACTCCCTGAAGTGCTCTCCCATTTGTGAAGGATCTTTGACCCCTGCTGGTGCATTTTGCGCCAAGGGCACGAAAGAGGGCAGTGTAGCTCGAGTTGGTCCACTCGCTGATGGAGGGTGCGCAGTGGGTGAAGGATGGTCGAATTGTTGAGAGGCCCCCGAAGTCTCTTCAAATAGAAACCCCCTAGGAGTGCTTCTCTCCTGGTTCTACTTTTTGATCTCGTCTAACATTTCCTTCTGCCCCTTCGCTAAAACATTCAAAGCCTTCAAGATGTTGTCAAAGGCCATCTCCTCCCTGCTCTTGGGCTCTCCCATGTTCTCTGCTACCATTGCCTTTACCCTGTCCTTTGTGTTTGGAGTGATTTCCATCTCTCTTTCTTTGCTCCGGTACCTCTGCCTCTTGTATGTAATATTCTGTCGGTCCTCTTCACTCATAGGAGAAACTCCCCGTGACTGAGCCAAGATTTGGGCTCTGATACCACTGTAATGTTCCTAACTAGGAAATTCAGTGATATACAAAGCAAATAAACAAACCAACATCCAACAATGCGACATAATCAACAAACACCCATAAAAGCACTTCAAATAAAGATCACCTGAGCCATTTTATTAATTATTTCTAGAGCAAGTACAATAGTGATGGAATGGTGCACCTGGGCTTATCTCAAGGGACAAGCGTGACAACACCCAGGTGAGCAAATGATGGCCCTATTGCCGCACAACTTGGTACACAGTAATTTATCACCGCTTTCACTCCCGGTCTTCTCACTGTGTCCTGTGTCCAAGTCAAACATGTTCAAGACAAACAAATGCTCTCCTATGCTGCCAATTGACCCATTTTTCCCAAGTTATCTGCCTCATTGCGGCTATAGGCTTAATAAATGCGCTGAAAGGCGCTCATGAACAGTCCATTCACGCTGCTAGTGCGGAAGTACATCTGATTCCCGCGATGGCCCGATTTTAAGCACCAGCGCGGGGCTATGTGTTTCCTTCGACTATGATCTGACTAGCTGCATTGATCACTGGCGATGTCAGCGCTGAAACTCAGTTTTGTGCCCGCGATTATCCAGATTGGGCGAATTTGTTCCAACAGTCGGCCTTCCAGATGACTCCAGACCTGGTTGTTGGCCTAGTTTATGTCGCCCTTCCTTCCTTGGTGTGGCAGTTCTGTCAATTGTGCTACCTTCCTTGATGATAAGCTCTCTCTTCCACCTTTCATGGAGACTCCTTCCCTATTTAAACTCACCATTTTTATGCATTGCTACTTCCAGATAGTTGGCTAGTTGAGCAGTGCTGTTAGTGTTTTGTGAGTTTGCTAGATAGCTGGTGTGAGTGTGGCAAGTGTGGGATTGTTGATAGCTTGTGGAAGTTGTTGAAGTGCCCTTATCTTGTGTAAAGTTATGATGAGAGAGCTCTTGCTGTTTGGGGATCCATCTTCAAAGAGTGAATGCTTGAAGACATGCTGGCTGGACCCTTCTGAGAAGGCTGTGACGTCAGGCTTTGGTTGTAAGCTGACTTTTATTTCATTATTATTGCAATCAATTGATGTTTTCCTATGTCTTGTATGAAATATACTTGATAGCTCATGACTTCTTGACTTTGTGAGTAAATAGTTCATTGTTGTATCCAGTTACGTGCTTTGTTGTATTTCCTTTGCTTTGTTTCAGATTGATCACTCATTGAGGAGAAGGAAGCAGAAGCTGGGGCAGCGCACGGAACTCCATCGACCACAGGTTGAGGTAGGCCTCCAACTTTAACTGTTTAAGGAAAGCTATTGTTGATCTGTCCTTGTTTGTGACTAGACCCACTCTAGGGCTAGAGGGGTTGCCTCTGTCTGCAGAGGGAACACTTTCCTGCATCACAAATTGGCGACTCCGCTGGGGAGCGTTTTGGCTTTTGTTTTTCTTTGTTTGCTCTTGTCTTGATTTTTGATTTGGTCTCTTTTGAAGTTTTGGGGATTAGTTATCAGTCCTTTGAGTTTCCTGGGTTGATCTGGGAAATATCCCTATTTGATTGAAGGATTGGCTGTTTTTGATTTGGGAGTTTTGGTTCGCCTGTCATTGTTTTGAACATCATCACGGATTTAGTTTTAACAGTCGCGCTGTCATTGCGCTCACCTTTTTTTAATATCTTGTGCATCGCGTAATGGTACTTCCACGTTGACATCGCTTTGTTGCTGTGGCTAGTACTTTATCAATGCTTGTTGCTTGTGTATTACCCGCGCGGATTGCTGTAGAATTGATTTTCTCAATTCTGCCTCCTGAGTCCATCAGTCCTACTGGTCCCTTGCTTTTCTCACTTGTTTGATGACTTGTTTTTCAATGTTCATGGTTAAGGCACTCTCTTGTGAGCTTTGTTGAATGAATCTTGTTTTTTTTTTTTTGGCTTATGTGACCTAGATCACTATTTCAAGTTCTTTCAATCTGTTGGCTTGGTTGCTTGTTTGCTCAAGGTTCGTTTGCGGCTCCTTGTTGGTTTGATTGAGCCTTCCCCTTACCCTGTTTTTGGTTGATTGTTTAGTGAACGTTATTGAACCAATCTTTGGCATTGATTCGATTTCTTTTCGCTGCTGAACATAGATTACAATTGTTTGGATCAACCGGGTTTTTCCACACTTGCTTGTTGTTTATTTGTTTCTTCTAGATTTAAAGACATCAAAATAAAAAATATTGCATTCATTTAGTGTACGAAAGTGAAAGTGAATTTGTATTTCAAGTTTGCATATTGGAAAGCAAATGATAAGATCTCTCATTAATAGTATCTGTGCACTTTAGGAATTGATGGCTGTATGCATTGTGACTGCCTTTGTTGTCTTAATTTTCTTGGTTTGGGAATGATCTCTCTACCCTCCTGTAGGTAGGTGTTCATTGAAAGAAAATGATTTTTCATTCATCCTCGCTGCATCCTAGGATTTATTATATACATACGGTAAGGCCTGCAAACCGAAACATAATCTAAGATCAACTCTAAAATGAACTGAATGAATCTAACAACGCATTGGAACATAACGCACACTATTTAGAGGTCTAGGCTAGAGACGTGCTCCGACGTCGTTAAACCTAGTCACTTTTGTTTCCATTCAAGGTTGGGTGATTCCTCCTTCTGTGACTCAATAATGGTCTAGTATAGAATTGTGCTCCCATGTACCGTCGAGTATATGTTGGGGACCCCACTAGATTTATCATCCTTTATCCATAGGAAGCCGTGTCTGCCGCCTTACAAACCGTAACGCATCGAACACAACATTCGGGAAGATTGACTGCAGTATGGAAAGTCTTTGGTTTTCATATGACTGCCAAGGTGTATAT
This sequence comes from Pinus taeda, assembly GCA_000404065.3. NCBI lineage: Eukaryota > Viridiplantae > Streptophyta > Pinopsida > Pinales > Pinaceae > Pinus > Pinus taeda. The sequence goes on along the minus strand of APFE031280908.1, from coordinate 41,122 downwards.
GCAGTTTTACGGATTGTCTGGTAAACCTTCTGCCTAGTTCTCCAGAGTAGTCACTTTTGCTCCTTTTCAGACTCCCTAAAAGAAAAGGTTCATCTGAGCACTTGTCACTTCAGGCTCATTAAATATTCGAAGGCGACTAGAGTCATCTTTTGGTCCTTTTATCGACTCTTTAAAGATGAAAAGGTCAAGTTGTGGTCTTATGTCTTAAAATTTATTTGGCCGCGTTCACATTTACCCTGTTAGATCTTGTTTGCGTTAGCTTGAGTAGGGTTCTTTCCCGTTAGTTTTCCTAGGGTTTTTTAATCGAATCATCCTAGCGGAATCACCGATCCCGTCTCTCGTTCCAAGTGACCAAGGGTCTCTGTCTTCTATTGCTCCTGAGATACCGGTTGGTAGTGACACTCTCCCTGTTATTCCGAGTATCCAACCGATTAACTCTCGCACTCTAGAAGACAACTCTTACGATATCCATTGGAACCCCATTTGGGAGCCTTCCGAAGAAGATATTCCTGGTACTCCTCCTAGTGTTTTGGTCCCAATGTCTTTTTCTGACATGGATGACATATCCCCCATCACGAGTGAAGGATCCGTTGTGATGAGCAATGAAATTCCTATCCTAACGGGAACTCCACCCTTCAGTGTGACCCCTCTCGGTGTCATGCTGCCCTTACGCTATAGGGCTTTGAGGGATGTTATAGTTCTAGGACCTCCCTTACGAGTTCTATGTGGTCTCATACCATCACTCCGAATTCGGAGTCTTTTATTCCTCAAATTCACAATGTGTCTATCACCTTAGTCTGGCCTATTCCAACTGTCTGTGTGGCTTCTTCAGCCCCTATTGTTGGTGTCTTCACTGCATCCTCAGTTGTGACCACTGTTGCTGGACCTTCCCCCGAATCGGCGAATAGTGGCCCATCGGCATCTACATTCAGAGTTGTTTATCCTATGCTTAGTGCCCCATCTTCTTCTAGTTCCATTCCAACAAGGGGGGCATATGATCAATATTTGCATGCTCTTCAGAATTCGGGCATGCAAGGTCCGTTTCATTATTACGATTCTCAAGGAGCTCACCTTTATCACCATAGGCCTTTGCCATCTCAGCTTGCGGTTGAGGTCACAGTCCCGTTAGCTGTTGCTTGGGGTACCACTGGTTATGGTGGTGGCCAAGTACCCCTTGCGAATTTTCAAGGACCACCTTATCAAGGTCAATCGTCTTACACACAACCCTCCTATGGGCAACAGTCTTACGGACAACCTTATCCAGGGCAACCTGGAGGCCCACAAGGACAACCCTTCTAGGGACAACCTTCGGCTTCTAGTGGTTCATCTTTTACTTATCTTGGGCAACCCTCTGGTAATCCAGGACAACCTTACATGCAACAAGGTCAACTTGGTGTCCAACAGGGATACCCTTTTGGGCAGGTCGGTCAACCTTACATACAGCAAGGCCAACTCACTGTCCAGTCTAGTGAACCATTTGGACAAGTTGGTCAGCCTCAAATCCAATTAGGTCAACCAACTTTCCAGTCTGCTTAGCCATCCGGTCCATCAGGATAACCCTCAGTTGTGCAAGGACAACCCAATACCCAGTAGGCTCAACCTTTCGGGCAAATGGGTCAATCTGAATCTCAAATAGGTCAACCTTCTGGCCAGGTGGCTCAGCCTCAATTCTCTTAAGGACATCCATCTGGGCTTGCTCAACCGGGCACTCAAATGATTGTTGCTTCTCAAGCTCCACCCGGTTTTCAGCCCCAGTCTGGGCTCCAGACCCAATCTTGTCTTCAAATGCAGGTTGGATCCCAACTTCAACCTGCTTATCAAACGTAGCCTGGCCCCCAGGCTCAGTTTGGAGCCCAACCACCTTATGGTTTCCAGCAATTCCAAGGGCAAACTCAATTTGCCCTGTATCAAAATTATCAGCAACTGTAGGCGAGTCCTTATCAGAATTACCGACAATCGTATGTTGCTCCTGCAGGCCAAGTTGGTAATCAATGGAATGCTGGGGCGCAGATCCATGGTCAGCCATCCAGTTATAGCTATAACCCCTATGGACAAAATCCCTACGGACAGAACCCTCCTGGGCCAAATCGGTTCGGACAGAATCAATGGGGCAACAAGTAACTGGTTGGAACTCTGGTGCTACCTCCTACCTGCGGCCTCAGATGTCCTTTAATCCTCAGTTACCCTTTTTAGCAACATTGGAGTTATCGGATGTGTCCAAATTGACCAATGATCCTATCCTTCATAATCTGTATTGGCCACTGGTTCCAACTAAGATTCCCGATGATTGTCCCAAATTTGATGGTAAAGCTGGAGAAGACCCCCAAGCCCACGTTATGACTTATCATCTATGGTGTTCATCAAATTCGTGGCTTGATGATTCAATCCGGCTTCGCCTTTTTCAAAGGACCCTCACTGACTCTGCTGCTAAATGGTATATTGAGTTAGCTCGCGGGTCTTTTCAGGATTTTAACTCGTTGGTTGTGGCATTTTTAACTCATTTTTAGTTGCCGATTCGATATGAAGCGGGCACACATCTCCTGACATCTCTTAAACAAATAACGGCTTCGAACATCTCCGATCATATCCATGAATGGAGACAGCGTCGCCGTTTAATTAAGTTTTGGATTCCCGATCAGATCCTGACCGACTGGTTCACGACCTCATTCGTCGGCCTGATAGCATGGGACATTGCTATGGGAGCATGTGTAACTGAAGAGCAGGCTATTGCGCGTGCTCAGTACCTTGACTTGGTTTATTCCCAGTCCGATGCACTATATGATTATTTGCTTGATGCCCTGAGGCCTGGAACTTCTAAAGCCCCGCCAACACCATCTGTTGACGGTATCATCGGTTCTGTCAATCCACCCTCTAAGAAATCTTCCGCGAACCTTGGGAAGCAAAAATCGAATGCTTCGAATGAAAATGCTTCTCAGGTTGTATCCAATTTCGGTAATGCTTTCGAGGTTAACGCCGTCCAGTCCACCACGACGGATAAAGCCTCGAAAGGGAAAAAGAAGGGAAAAGGAAAGATTAAAACTGATCAACCAAAGCAGGATTCCGCTAAACCTCCACCCGAGGAGGGAACCAAGTGCAAGCCCAAGTATCCTTGCTTTATCTGTGACGAGGATCACTATACCAAAGACTGCTCGAGGCGGTATGAAGTTAGTCGTTTGTTGAAAGGTGCTCCTGGGACTCCTGCAGTGCTAAAAGAACTTTTTCCCTCGCAGCAAACGCAAATGGTGGCTGATCCATCCCAATCCTCTTCTCCTTTTGGTTCTCAAGTGTTTATGGCTGAGGTTCCCTCTAGCGCTCCTCCGTCCAGTTCTGGTCCGCTACATATTGAGAGACCTAGCATTGAGACGCCCGTCCGACCCCCTCATAAAGGTGTACTCAGGAAATCTTCTTACAACCCTAATGCTCATGCTGCTTAGCACTATAGCATCGTTGAGGACTTAGCCTAGGCTCCGTCAGCTATGTCCATTCTAGAAGTTCTCCAGAGCTGCTCCTCCTAGAGGAAGTCCTTGCTATCGGCTATCGGTGGCATCGACCCGGCCGACTCGGATTTGATTTCTTTTGATCTCGACAGCCATATACCGAGACTGCCTCACCAAATTGCCGTCCTTATCCAGGTCATCATCAACTCTAAAACGATTCATCGTATCGTCATTGATGAGGGCACTTCAACTTGCATAATGTTTGTTGCTTGTTGGAAGGCTATTGGTTCTCCGACTCTGAGTCAGTCTCCTACGGCTTTGGAAGCCTTTGATGGGAGAGAGTCTCGCCCTTAGGGTATACTCCAACGTTTGCCTGTTACTCTGGAAGGGAAGACGGTCGAAGTGGAAGTTGAAGTCGTTGATGCCAATCTAACTTACAACCTCCTTTTGGGCCGAAGCTGGACATATGCCATGCGAGCCGTGGCTTCATCTCTATTTCGTGTCATTTGTTTCCCTCATCAGGGGAAGATCGTCACAGCAGACCAACTGTCTTTCTTCGCCTCCTCTTCCGAAGGCAACGTGCCTTTTGTGGAGCATACCTCTATTCCATGGGAAAGGGTGGGAGTTGGACTCTTTAAAGATCTTGCCCTTGTGGGTGTTTTTTCACTCCCACCCAAGAACGTTGCTCCTATCAATATGATTTCCATTCGCTCTGATCCGTGGGTCCTTCCCCCCACTAATCAGATAGAATCTTGGGGCGATGAGATGCCGTTGAGTCCTGCCGAGCTCAACTACGTCGAGATAGTTTCTGCATCGGCTCCCCCTCCTGAATCTGCTCCTTCGAGCAGAGCTCTCGACTCGTATGCTCATTCCCCTTGGCTTGGAGACCACACTTCTTCAGACCCTGTAAAGGAAATATTTCCTTCTGATGAAGCCATTATCGAGACAATGTCTCTCGAGGAACCCCCTTGGTCCGATCACCACCATCGTTCCTCGTTTCTCCCTGCCCACCGGGAAATGCTTACCTGTCTCGAGCGGTTTTCTCCTTATCTCCCCTTGCAACCCCTTCAGACACCCATTCAAGTTTATCAAGTGTCCTCTGAAGGGAACATGGGAAACATCACGCAAACCCAGCCGATCGACATCTCTGTTAATCCAGGGATTGTCAAGCACATCTATGTAGGAGTAACTTGTACTCTTGAGGAGATTCAGCTCTATACTGATCTTTTTCGCGAATTCCGTGATGTGTTTGCTTGGTCTTATGAAGAAATGCTCGGCATCGATCCTAGCATCGTGGTGCATGAGATACCTACGCATCTCGGCGCTAAGCCTGTTCGACAGCGTTTGCGTCTTGTGCACCCTCGAAAGGCTGCGACTATCAAAGCGGAAGTTGAAAAGCTTCTTAAGGCTGGTTTCATCTACCCGATCCCACTCATAGATTGGGTCTCCAATATCGTCCTTGTGACTAAAAAATAGGGCACCATCAGGGTCTGTGTTGACTACCGTGATATTAATCGAGCCTGTCCCAAAGATAACTACCCCACACCCTTCATTGACCAACTCATTGATGAGTGTGCCGGAAGTGAAATGTACTCATTCATGGACGGTTTTTCTGGTTATAACAAGATTAATATTGCGCCCACCGATCAGCACAAGACCGCCTTTATCTGTCTGTGGGGCACTTTCTCCTACAAAAAGCTCCCTTTTGGTTTGAAAAATGCCGGTGCTACCTTCCAACGCGCGATGTCTTAGGCATTCCATGATATTCGACACATTGTGCAACCTTACCTGGATGATCTACTAGCTCATTCAGCTAAACAACAGGACCATCCCACTCACCTTCGCGAAATCTTTCTCTGCTGTCGACGCTACCGCATCCGTCTCAATCCACATAAGTGTGTCTTCTGCGTAGAGTCCCGCAGACTTCTCGGGTTCATCGTCTCCCAAGAGGGCATCCGTCTGGATCCCCTTAAAGTCGTGGCCATTCAGAATCTTCCTCCCCTTGCTTCCTTGCAGCAATTGCAGAGTTTGCAGGGCAAAGCGAATTTTTTACGACGCTTCATTCCGAAGTATGCCGAAGTGGCCAAAGGTTTCACGCAGTTATTAAAGCGAGACACCCCTTTTCTTTGGTATGCCGCTGCTCAAGAGTCCTTCGAGCGCCTCAAGGTTCTCCTTGTTTCTGCTCCGTTGTTGCGTCCTCCTAATTATCATCGTGACTACACTCTGTATCTGGCTGCTGCCGATACCACTATTGGCATGGTTCTCGTTCAAGATGATGACGATGACACTGAGCATGTCCTTTATTATCTCAACCGCAATCTATTAGATACGGAATCTCGATACGCTCACGTCGAGAAGTTGGCATTGGCTGCCGTTTGTTCCGTCCAATGTTTCCGCCATTATATATTATTGCGCACTACGACAGTGGTTTGTGATTGCAACTCGATGACGTACATCCTGTCACGTCAGTTGCTGGGGGGTAAGTACTCGAAGTGGATCGTTATCCTCCAAGAGTTCGACTTGGAATTCACCACTGCCAAGTCTAAGAAATCCCTTGTCTTTGCTGAGTTGCTTTGCTCTTTGCCATCTCTTACTGCGCCCTCTCAGTTAGAGGACCATATTCCGGATGAAACCCTATTCTTAATTAACACCTTCGATCCCTGGTACGGGGATATCATTGTCTATCTGCAGACGTCTTCTTTTCGTCCCGATGTGTCTAAGGATGCTCGACGACGGATTCACCATCAGTCTCAGCCCTCTCGCATTATTGGGGACACCTTGTACCGTCTCGGCGCCGACTCCGTTCTTCGCCAATGTTTAACGTTCGAGGAAGCTGAGCGAGTTTTAAACGACTGCCATTCTAGCGCCTGTGGTGGTCACATGTCCGGATATGCTACTGCTCAAAAGATCCTCCGTGCCGGTTACTTTTGGCCGTCGATCTTTAAGGACTGTATTCTTGCCGTTCGCTCCTGTCACGAGTGCCAAATCTACCAGCGGAAGATGCGTGCGCCTCCTGCTCCATTGCACCCTGCTGTTACCGTCGGCCCTTTTGCAAAATGGGGCATTGATTATATGACGTGTAACCCTCGCTTGGCCGGGGGGCATGGGTATATCATCGTTGTCGTTGATTACTTCAAAAAATGGGCCGAGGCGATGCCCACACTATCTGAAGATGGTCACACAGCGGCGCAATTTTTGTTCAATCATGTTATTTCACGGTTCGGAGTCCCTCAGGCTATCGTCACTGATCACGGTAAACATTTCCGTAATCATATGATGACTGAGCTAACAACCCAGCTAGGCTTGCGGCATGATAGCTCGACTCCATACTATCCTTAGGCCAATGGCCAAGTAGAAGCCGTCAACAAGGTTCTAGTTACGATGCTTCGGCGCACCATTGGCATGCATAAGTCTAACTGGCACTTGATGTTGTTCTCTTCCTTATGGGCCTACCGAACTTCTGTGAAGGATGCCACCGGTTTCACTCCATTCCAATTGGTTTATGGACTGGAGGCTACCCTTCCCATCAAGTGCGAGATCCCTTCTTTGAAATTAGCCGTCGAATTACTCCCCGACACTACTCCGGTAGAACAACGCCTTCTTTACCTGGAACGACTAGACGAGACTCGTCCACTGGCATCTCTAGCTATTGAAGCACAAAAGAAGAGAGTGAAATCTCACTTCGATCATATTGTTCATCCTCGTTCTTTTGTTGGGGGAGATTTAGTCCTGCTCTACGATCAAGCAAATGATACGCTGGGGGCAGGCAAATTTGAGCCCATGTGGCACGGGCCTTATATTGTAAAGCGAGTTTTGCAGAAAGGGGCGTATGAGCTGATTGATTATGAAGGGAATCCTCTGGATAAGCCCCGAAATGGGCTTTACTTGAAAAAATATTATGCGTGAATTCCATGCACTCTGATTTGTACATATGTGTGTTTTTAGCAGGTGTGTTGTGTGTGTGTGTTTTCATGTTTTGGCTTGGTGTGTCGGCATGATTGCCGCTTATTGTGTCTTTTTGCTTCTTTTGCAGATGTCTGATGCACCTTACGTTGGTTTCGCTGATGGTGCCTGCCACATTACCCGCAACCTGTCCTCTGCGGCATGGGTGATCTACGATCCTCATGGTGAGCTATTAGACCTTCAAGGTGTTTGTCTAGGTTGTACCACGAACAATGTCGCTGAGTATAGTGCTGTTATTGAGTTACTGGCCGAGGCGATCAATCTCGGTATTCGTACATTGGTTGTGAACCTGGATTCTCAGCTTGTCGTCCACCAGCTCAATGGGCGATATTCCGTCAGGGACCATCGGATTTTTGTTAAAATTTCTGTTTTCCCACCCCGGTTTTCAGTTTCTCCTTATTTCTCCCATGTAGTTAAATGCCCTTTCCCATAACCATACATTCAACAGGCTGGAAAAAATAAATTTTGCTGAAAACACAAATTCTTGAAAATTTACAGAATGCTGGAAATTGCAGAAATAAAAATCAGCAGTAATAAACAGCCATTAAAACACATTAAAACACTGATATTTTTGGTCAACGTAACCCTCGAAAAACCCCCTACAACTCTTGGGGAAAACCAGTTTGAGAGCTCTTCTTTATTTTTGAAAAATGTCTTTTTACAGCAAGAAAATTTCAGCAAAAATTACAGCAAAATAAGTTTTTCAGCAAGCAAACTTATCCGTTTTCAGCCCAACGGACCACCTGGAAACTTCTCAGTTTTCAGCAAAAAAATCAGCTTTTTCTGCTTGTTCTTGCTGCTGTTCTGCTTGTCTTTCTGCTGTTCTGATTTTGCTGAAGAGTTGCCTGGTATGTGTGCCAAACTGCTGCCTCTTTCTCCTTCTTGTCCAGAAATCTCCCTTGCTCTCTTGCTCTCCTTCTCCCAATCTGCTCATAAAAGAATGAATGATCTTTTCCTCCTTTTCCTCCTTTAACCCAACCCTAAATGACTTTTGGGTGATCCCTAAATCCAATGGCTGAGATAGATTTAGATCAATGGCTGAGATTAAATGCACATTTAAGTCTCACTTTCTATTTTTTAATTCACCCACTTTAATAAAGACCACTTAGTCATTTATTTCCAAAGTCACTTTTCCTTTCTAATTTTTCATTGACTTTATAAAAGTCACTTTAAAATTAGACTTAGTAACTTTATTACTTAAAGTCACTTTTAAATTAGATTTTAACTTTATAAAAATTATAAAGTCACTTTAGGAGAAAAATTAAAATCTTTTGGACACTTTTCCCTAGGCCAAAGATTAAAGCCTAAGGGAACCACCTGTCCTCCGGTACCAAATTTCAACACTTCCTCTTATCGAGGAAGGTGTTCCTCACCACACCCATCTTGTCTCTGAAGTAAACATGCTTGCTCCGTGGTAAGGCTTTGGTAAGAATGTCTGCTACCTGCTCATAAGTGGAAATATACTCAAGCTTCACAAGTCCCTTCTGAACATAGTCTCTGATGAAATGATATCTGATCCCGATATGCTTTGACTTGTCATGAAATACTGGATTCTCTGTGAGTTTAATGCAACTCTGATTATCATAGTAAATCACTGAAGGTCTCAACGGCTGACCAAATAAGCCAAACAACATCTTGCGAAGCCAGATGGCCTCACAACTAGCTAGACTTGCTGCCATATACTCTGCTTCTGCTGAACTCAGTGCTACTGACTGCTGCTTCCGGCTGAACCATGACACTACTGCTGAACCCAACCCAAAACAACACCCTGAAGTGCTCTTCCTATCAGAAGCACAACCTGCCCAATCAGAATCAGTGTATCCTACCAATCTCACTCCATCTCCCTGCCTGTAGTCCAGACCATAATCCACTGTCCCCTGCAAGTAACGCAAAATGTGTTTTACAGCCACCGAGTGAACCTTCCTAGGCTCACACATAAACTGACTCATCGTGGACTGCAAAACAGATATCTGGTATAGTGTTGACCAAATACATCAAGGAACCAATCAGCTGCCTGTACAGTGTGGGATCCACCAACTCGGAATCCGAAGCATGAAGCTTCTTCCAGTTGGTAATCATCGGTGTAGACATGGGTCTACAATCCTCCATGTGGAATCTGCTAAGGATGTCCACAATATACTTCCCCTGCCCCAGGAAGAAATGCCCCTCCTCCTGCCACACCTCCAAACCCAAAAAGTAATGCATTAAGCCAATGTCCTTCATCTCAAACTCCGTCGCAAGATCTCTCTTGCAGTGCTCTATGAGTCTCTCTGCACCTGTAATGACCAAGTCATCCACATACAGCACCAGAATGAGAGGCTCCTCACCTATCACAATAAAGTAAAGGTTCGGATCTGCCTCACTTTTTGTGAAACCCATCCCCTGCAAATAAGTATCTATCCTGGAGTACCAAGCTCTGGGAGCTTGCTTCAGGCCATAAAGGGCCTTCTTCAGTCTGCACAAATGGGACTCCTTCCCATGCACCTCAAAGCCCTGTGGCTGCTCAATGTACACCTCCTCCTGTATGAAGCCATTGAGAAATGCGGTCTTCACATCCCATCTGGTGGATCTTCCAACCCATCTCTGCTGCTATCGATATAATGGAGCGAATCGAAGTATATCGAGCCACGGGAGTGAAGGTCTCCTCATAATCAACTCCCTCTACCTGGGAGAACC
>APFE031280908.1:0-30541 GCA_000404065.3 Pinus taeda | reverse complement strand
AAACTGACTCAACGTGTTGACTACAAAACAAATATCTGGTCTAGTGTTGACCAAATACATCAAGGAACCAATCAGTTGCCTGTACAATGTGGGATCCACCAACTCGGAATCCGAAGCATGGAGCTTCTTCCAGTTGGTAATCATCGGTGTCGACATGGGTCTACAATCCTCCATGTGGAATCTGCCAAGGATGTCCACAATATTCCCTTGCCCCAGGAAGAAATGCCCCTCCTCCTGCCACACCTCCAAACCCAAAAAGTAATGCATCAAGCCAATGTCCTTCATCGCAAACTCCGTCGCAAGACCTCTCTTGCAGTGCTCTATGAGTCTCTCTGCACCTGTAATGACAAAGTCATCCACATACAGCACCAAAATGAGAGGCTCCTCACCTATCACAATAAAGTAAAGGTTCGGATCTGCCTCACTCTTTGTGAAACCCATCCCCTGCAAATAAGTATCTATCATGGAGTACCAAGCTCTGGGAGCTTGCTTCAGGCCATAAAAGGCCTTCTTCAGTCTGCACACATGGGACTCCTTCCCATGCACCTCAAAGCCCTGTGGCTGCTCAATGTACACCTCCTCCTGTATGAAGCCATTGAGAAATGCGGTCTTCACATCCATCTGGTGGATCTTCCAACCCATCTCTGCTGCTATCGATATAATGGAGCGGATCGAAGTATATCGAGCAATGGGAGCGAAGGTCTCCTCATAATCAACTCCCTCTACCTGAGAGAACCCTCTAGCCACAAATCTCGCTTTGAATTTCTCAATGCTGCCATCTGCAGCATGCTTTACCTTGTAAAGCCATCTGGAAGTAACCAAGGATTTGCCCTCAGGCCTCGGCACCACCTCCCAAACATCATTCTTCATGATAGAAGAATACTCCTCCTGCATGGCCTCTCTCCAGACTTGCTAGCTAGCTGCCTCCTCATAGCAAGAAGGCTCAGAGTCAAGAATGCTGGTAACCATCGCCATATAGCTACAAAACCTCTCAGGTGGTCTACTCTCTCTGACCGGCCTCTTCGGCTCAGCAACAGATGTGGCATCTCTCAAGGTGTCCTGAAGCCACTTGGGCTTCCTCTTCCCTGAGTGCACTTCTCCCACCGGAGAATGAAACTCCTCCTCATCATCATCATCAATGGCCTGAACTCCTGACTGTCTATCTGCTATCCTCCTGCCTGCACTTGAACCTGTAGAAGCTGAGGTACCGTGTGAACTGTCCATCAGTGGACTCCCTAGTGAACTGCTCTGTGAACTGCTCGGAGCACCACCCCTTTGGCTCGATGAGCCACTGTTCACTGACGGACCTGACATCCTCATAGATGTACCTCCTGATCCTCCTGATCCCTGCCCACTGGATCCCTGCGACTGACTCAACTGCTGCTGAGGGTCTGGCTGATCCAGATACTCTAACTCCCGTGATCTCCTAAAGGCCCTGTCCTCCTCGAACTTCACATCCCGTCTGACAACAACTCTCCTCTGTGCAGGAATGTAAATCCGAAAGGCCTTTGAGGTCTCACTGTAGCCCACAAATATACCCTTCTCTGCGGTGGGCTCTAGTTTGGTCCTCTTCTCCTTGGGTATATAGGAGTATGTAATGCATCCAAAGATACGAAGATGACCAATATCAGGCTTCTTCCCAGAGAAAGCCTCCTCCGGAGTCATGTGCCCCAAGGCACGATGCGGACTCCTGTTCTGCAAGTAAACAACTGTGTTGCAGGTCTCTGCCCACAAGAACAATAGCAACCTTGATCATGTAACATGGCTTTGACAACCCCTACGATGGATCTGTTCTTCTTCTCCACAACCCCGTTCTGCTGGGGGTTGTAAGGAACAGTGAACTCCCTCCTAATGCCTGCCTCCGCAGAATAATCAACAAACTCTCCAAGGAAGGGTGTACTCTCCCCCATTGTCTGACCTCAGGGACTTGATCTTCCGACCTGTCTGTGTTTCCACAAGAGCTCTAAACTCCTGAAACCGCTTGAAGACCTCACTCTTGGTCTTCAAGAAATAAATCCAGGTCCTCCTGGAGTGATCATCAATGAATAAGACATAGTACTCATATCTACTCAAGGAAACATGAGACATCTGACTGCTCACATCAGAATGAATCAAATCAAGTATCCCAGACGCTCTGTTGTCATTGCTGGGAAAAGGGGATTTGGCAAACTTACCCATAGAACATCCTCTACAAGTATCAAAGTGATCAGTACTGAAATCTGGCATACCTGTAGTGATCTCCCGCAAGGTCCTCAAGGTTCCATGATACATATGTCCCATCCTGCGGTGCCAAATCTCACACTGCTCAGAACTGCTAGCTCTGCTGTCGGTACTATACTCAATGCCAAAGGGGCTGGAATGCAAATGTACACCTTTGCATGGTGTACACCTATCACTCTAGCTGACTCAGCTGGAGCGCCCTGGGATACATCAACACCTGTCCTCCCCTGAACAGTACCTCATATCCTCTGTCCTCCAAAGCTGAGACAGATATGAGGTTCTTCCTCATCCCTGGCACATAAAGAACATCTGTCACTTTCAAGGGAGGTTTGGACTCCCTCTGAAATGTCAGTGTCCCCACCCCGACTGCTCTAACAACTCTGTCATCACCGAGTACTACCTCTACATCAGTGCCACTCTCTGAAAGCTCTGAAAAGTACTCACGGACTCTTGTCATATGACGTGAAGCCCCACTGTCTACATACCAGATACCTGTAGATGCTCCGCTAATCGGGGGAAAAGCATGCTCCCTCTAAACCTGTATGGCAGGTGATCCTGCACTAGAGGACTCACACATAGTGAACGCAAACTCTCGGTCAAAACGACCTGCAAAGTCCTCAATCTCTGCTGAAGCTGTCAAACTCTGGTCCTTCCCCTTCTTCTTCTTCTTCTCCGGACACACCACTGCATAGTGTCCCATCTTTTGACAATTCCAACACTTCACCTTAGAATAGTCCTTCTGTGTGTTTACCTGTTTACCTTTACCTTTGCCTTTGCCCCCACCACTGCTTGTGGAAGCCTGCTTCTTCCCTTTGTCTTTCTTGCCTCCTGCCACCAGTGCTACATCCTCATCCTGCTCAACTGGCTTGGCTGCCCCAAGCTGACCTTTCCTGATCTCTGTCTGAATGCAATCATCCCAAAACCTCTCCCATGTGGGAAGGGTCTCACGTGCACAAACCCATCAGCAAAGTTCATCCATGAACGGGGGAGGCCATTTACCGCAATCCGCACCAACTCAGTGGGTGGAATGGCCTCTCCAATCGCTGCCAACTCATTTCTCACATTAGTAATCTTAGTGAGATATCCAGCTGCACTATCATTGCCCATCTTAATGTTTTTCAGTTTCTCCTTCAGAACCATTTTCCGGTTCTCATTGGTACTCTGGTAGAGATTGGGCAATGCTGTCCACATCTCATGGGCATTGCTCTTTCCTCTCACATGAGGAATGCAATGGTCTTTGATTCCGTCTAAAATCAGCCTCTTACCCTTGTTGTTCTTTTTATTATAAGCAGCCAACTGAGTAGCATCAGTAGGCACAACAACAGGGGTCTGTGTGGTATGCACCATGATATCCCAGACTTCTGCCTCCTCAAAGATACTCTGCATTATCTCCTTCCAAACGCTGTAATTTGTATGCCCATCCAACCTATCCTCTACCCTTAATCCCAATGACATCTTGCTGTCCTAAAACTGAAAAATAGCACTGCTGTAGTAAAGATAAAACCTGCTGTTTATGAAAAATCAGCTTGCTGGAATTTTCTAAGTGAAAAATCAGCAGCTGTAATTTTTCCCTTTTGCTGTCCCAAATTGCACTTCAGCACTCAAGCTCTGATACCATGTAAAAATTTCTGTTTTCCCACCCCGGTTTTCAGTTTCACCTTATTTCTCCTATGTAGTTAAATGCCCTTTCCCATAACCATACATTCAACAAGCTGGAAAAAATAAATTTGTTGAAGACACAAATTCTGGAAATTTTACAGAATGCTGGACATTGCAGAAATAAAAATCAGCGGTAATAAACAGCCATTAAAACACATTTAAACACTGATATTTTTGGTCAATGTGACCCTGGAAAAACCCCTTACAACTCTTGGGGAAAACCAGTTTGAGAGCTCTTCTTTATTTATGGAAAATGCCTTTTACAGTGAGAAAATTTTCAGCAAAAAAAAATTACAGCAAAACTAATTTTTCCAGCAAGCAAACTTATCTGTTTTCAGGCCAACAGACAATCTGGAAATTTGCTGTACGCGCGGTACGGACCGCACGGATGTACGGAATGTACGGTCGTACGGATGTACATACCGTACATACTGTACGGACGACTGTACAGACTGTACGGACATACCTCGATTTCTATGCCGAAATTTGTCTCCTCGAAATTCGTGCCCAAAAATCAGTTTTTCTCTGTTTTCTCCGCAAAAATCAGTTTTTTCTGCTTGTTCTTTCAACTGTACAGATTTGCTGAAGAGCTGCCTTGGTATGTGTGCCAAACTGCTGCCTCTTTCTCCTTCCTGTCCAGAAATCTCCCTTGCTCTCTTGCTCTTCTTCTCCCAATCTGCTCATGAAAGAATGAATGATCTTTTTCTCCTTTTCCTCCCTTAATCCAACCCTAAATGACTTTTGGGTGATCCATAAATCCAATGGCTGAGATAGATTTAGATCAATCGCGGAGATTAAATGCACATTTAAATCTCACTTTCTATTTTTTAATTCACCCCACTTTAATAAAGACCCACTTAGTCATTTATTTCCAATGTCACTTTTCCTTTCTAATTTTTCATTGACTTTATAAAAGTCACTTTAAAATTAGACTTAGTAACTTTATCACTTAAAGTCACTTTTCATTTTAGGAGAAAAATTAAAATCTTTTGGACACTTTTCCCTAGGCCAAAGATCAAAGCCTAAGGGAACCACCTGTCCTCCGGTACCAAATTTCAACATCTAATCAACGGCTAAGATTAAAACAGAGTTGATCCTCGTCTCTTAGAAGCTTTTCACCCATATCTTTATTAATACCCATTAATATTTTTATTTTCCTAAATTTAGACTTAGGAACCCATTAAAAATATTAATTATTTTAATAAGTCCTCATCTAGGTGGAATTTCTCCAAACGATTCTGGGTCTTGGAGATCTCATGTGTTTTAGCCCCCTCCACAAAATTTTGGAACTAGCGCACATCCGATGCTATCCAAAATCAACAATAAAGTGGTTGATAAGTTTAACCTTTAATTCATTTTTTAAAATTAGAATATTTAAACAAAATGAATATTAATACATAACTTTCATTTATAATATTAGAATAAATGAATAGTTATCCATATAGATATGTCAAAGTGTTTGATATATAAAAAATGAATATTAATATTTAAAAATGAATATTTGTACATATTTACGTTATGGGAATTGAAAGTGTTTAATTTATTTAATAACCTTATAATTACGAAATATTTAATAGGTATCTTTTGAGAGTGTCGAATTTTAGGTAATACTTGCCTTAAATAATTTAGGTATTTGAATAATTATTTAATAAGTATATTAGTGCAAGGCATTAGCTATTATATGCATACATCGTATACATGCTAATAGCCTTTTGCCTATAAACCGAAATGGGTCATTGCACTTCTGAAGTGGTTATTCTGCCTCTCCTTCTGCTTCAGGAGTTTGATCTTCCTCTGAAATTGGAGTTGGTTTTCTGACCTTGTAGTTCATTTTGTAAATGACATATGGGTGATTTTCAGAACTCATCAACTGTGGTTACAAACTGCCCCTTTGACCCTCACAGCTGTGCAAGAACATGCTCTCATGCTACTATAAGATACCCTCCTGCGATATTTCAAAATTTCCCCTTAAAATTTCTGAGATTTAACTGAGTTTTCAATGGCACATTTAGCCAAACAGTTTAATGACACATTGCTGTAGGTGCATATTTCTTGGATTTAATATCAAAATAAGAATACATATCAATATCAAATGCTCCAGAACTCTTCCAAACAACAATGTATTATATAAAACCAACTCAGAAATAAATAAACTACTGTAGTTGACTGAGAGTGACAATGTATACACTTTAGGACCACTGAATAGATCTCAGAGCACAATAATAATCGTTTTGGAAGTGCATTGTCATTCAGTCTTTTCAAACAACAGAGATTACAATATGAGAAATGACCATGGAACCTGGGCAAACTTAGTGTGGAGTATCTTGAGTATTGGTGGCTCCTTTTGGGAGAGGCAGTAGTGGGTACTTCGTCCTTCAAATCTGCCCTCTTTACCTCAGCAAGAGACCCACGAACAACCCGACACTCAACTCCAAATTAATGATACAACAGTGATGAATGAATTTGATCCGCACCCACAATATATACCTGGCAACTCAACCAACTGGAAGTCTGATATATTTCTCCCCTCGTCACTGAACTCGGCCAACTGGTATAGCACAGAACCACGACCAGCTTGCACAGGGATAAACACAGTCTTGTGTGGAAGCAAAACTCGGGCCCTCAAACAAGATAACATGGCCAACCACTGAAGGAAAGATTCGGCCCATAAACTCTGCTAACAGTCACTTTAAACTCAGTCCCCTTTGGCGCAGAACTTGACCAGAACAAGGAAACATGCCTAGATTTTTGGTATGGAACTGTTGGCCCACAATATGAGAGAAAGTCAACCACCTGAGCTAGGA
Organism: Pinus taeda; assembly: GCA_000404065.3. NCBI lineage: Eukaryota > Viridiplantae > Streptophyta > Pinopsida > Pinales > Pinaceae > Pinus > Pinus taeda. The sequence goes on along the minus strand of APFE031280908.1, from coordinate 23,858 downwards.
TAAACTCATCCAGTTAGAACAATGAGGATTTGGTCTCTTCTTTAGCAGATGCGACCCACTAATGGATGATTGCCTTGGCTCTCAAGAGATACTTGGAAAATCGTCCCATTCTTCTATGGCATGCGACTTGATAGTTAAGCCTGTCAAGACATATGAAAAAATCAATATAGAAGATAAATTTAACTAATAGCACTGTTACCTCCCTTATCTTCTTCTACTGTTTTTACGCAATGAAGCACAATGGCAAAATCTAAGTGATTCTGCTCCCCAACTAGATAGCGTATATGGTCTCAGCACCTAAACTGACAATCTGTAAATAGGGTTTCCAAACCCTAGACCTTTCTCCAAAAGCTCTCCAATTTTTTTTCTCAAATGAAAAAATACTAGAATGAGAGACTCTTCATTTTCCCCTTTTTATAACTTATTTGCCACTTTTGCTACCTTTTTACCCTTTTATTTTTAGCAAGTCATTTTAGTGGCTTTTTCATTTTATAAATTAAAAGTGATTTTTCATTATCCTAAGGCATGTCCTTCTTTTTATCGCTTTAGCATTTGTAATGTTTCTCCTAGGCAAATCATATTCTCTTAGTTAACTTCCCCTCCTTAGCCTACGAGAACTATATTAGGCTAGCGGAACTCCCCCATATTCCTTCGAAGCGGTCAAGGACATTACAGTAAACCTAAACATATTAGTTGTTCACTTCACCCTTTAGATTTTTTATTGTAGAACAAAGCAGGTAAACATGTAACTCATCAAATTAATCTAAGTAGACATTAAACAGTTTCATTTCCTTGTATTTAAAGGAAACATCAAGTTAATGCTGTGTAGATATCTCCATTTGAAATATTGAATATTTGACTTGCACGCAACTGGTAGACCATATTTTCATTGTTGTTCGCTGACTGATTCAAAGTATGGGATACATTATTAATTTGAGTGGACAGTAAACATTTTTTTTCATGTGAGCGATTGGGGACTTTCACAGTTAATCATATTGTTAGCTGTTTCCGGAATTTCACTGTGTAATATGGTCGATCTGTCCAACATTTCGAATGGTGACTCCATCCATCATCAGGGACCATAGAGAGTCTTGTAAGTAAATGAGTGTTGGAGAGCCTTTTATAGGAACAATTATTGGATTATAGGTCATTTGTTATAACGGTCAATTGTAATTTGTATAACCGGTCAATTGTAAAAAATAATAATATATTTGACCAGCTATACTTTAAAAATTATATTTGACCAACCAGAAATTGATGAGAATGGGATATAAGAAATCAGAAAAGTTTAATGAGGTGCAATAACATAGGAAATATGAATTCGATTTGAATTTATGTTATTGCACCTCATTAAACTTTTCTGATTTCTTATATCCCATTCTCGTCATTTTCTGGTTGGTCAAATATAATTTTTAAAGTATAGCTGGTCAAATATATTATTATTTTTTATAATTGACTGTTATAACAAATGATTTATTAATCCAATAATGGTTCCTATAAAAGGTTCTCTAGCACTCGTTTACTTACAAGACTCTCTTTGGTCCCTGAGATGGATGGAGTCACCATCCAAAACGTTGGACAGATCGACCATATTACACAGTGAAATTCCGGAAACAGCTAACATTTTTTTTTTTTTCTTTTTATTCGTCATGAAGAGTCAAGTGAATTTTGTTTAGATATTTCTAGTAGATTACTAATATTGAGCTGCATGCGGTTGGCAGATTATAACCTGGATTCTGGTTCACAGACTCAATTTAGGGAAGGCAAATGCCAACTTTGCAAAGAATTTGCTTCGAGCAACTGTGCTTCTTCAGTATATACCTCGATGCATCCGATTTGTTCCCTTGGCTGTGGGCAGTTTTGCCTATGGAACTGGAAAAGCTAGTTTTGTGATCAACCTGCTTATATACCTACTGGCTGGACATGTGATAGGGTGTAGTTGGTATCTTCTTGGTTTTCAGGTAATTGCTAAATGAAACAGACAAAATATGCTTGTTATCATGTTCAACCATATAAATTTATGATGTCAACAATGGGTCATCTGTTACAATTCCTTTCTGTTTCTTCTCTTTTGTTTTTGAGTTAAATGTAGAACAACTCACATGTGGTATGAAATATTTTCAAAGAAAATGTCACACCTGTCCAACAATGTAGAATTCTTCTCAACCCATGGATTAAATAGTTACTTTCTTCTGAATCAACGTGTTTAGAATCTAGATTCTCTCTCTCTCTCAGACATATCCTGTATGTATATTATTATCATCAATGTTGGAGATATTGTTACAAACAATTTATTGTCAGAGGCCATGAGCTCAGAATATTGGAAATACTGGGGAAAATATCTCCATACTTAATGATTACAAAATATAATAAAGAGACAGAAAAATCAGCCAAAAATGGGCAAACTATCAGCAAAATGGCATACCAGTAAAATTCTACCAGAAATTCTAGTCCATTGATATATATTGGTAAATCTTTGGCATGCTAATTAAATGGGATGAATTCTCCATTAATAGCTCTGGCTTGGGTCTGTATTGGTTCCCAATGGTAAGCCCCAAACTTGGCAAAAGATACTCTAGCTCCAGTGTCTATTTGGGCATGTACGGTATATGCTTTATATCCCTTAGGCTTGATCTCAATGGAAATGATCACTCTATCTGTGATTCCTTTCATTTTATGAAAGAGCGGAGTACATTGAATCATACGTTGGCTTGACTCTTCTTGTTCTTCTACTTTTGGAGAGTTTGTTTCTCCTAATGCTTTTCCCAGATCTTCACTTGATGAAGCTTCCCATTTAAGTTGCAGAATCTGTAGTTTTTCTTTATCTTTTATTAATTCATTGTAATGTCCCTTCCTAAATAATTTTGTTAAGAAGGTTTCATTTTTTGTCATTCTTGGGCCTAATTTAGTTGGAGGGAAAAGCACTTAGGACAAGGGGGCCGAAATTAATCACTTAGTGGAATGTGGGGGCCACTTCTCCAAGAAATACACACTCCCTAGTTGGGGAAAATCGTATGGCTAAGGAGGGAGTATGGTTTGCCTAGTGTGGGGCCCCACTTGAAGGAAGGGAGCAGCAAATTATAAATAGAAGGGAAGCAACATCATTTGGGGCCTTTTGATCATTTGATAATCATATATTGCTCTAGCTGTTTAGCAGATTCACAAGTGTTGTTTAGCACAAGAGTTTCCTAGGGAGGAAGCTCAACCTTTCTTCTGTGGACTTTGAGTGCCACCCTAGGAAGGTTATCTCATCAGCCTTTTTGGAGTTGGAGGAAAGACCATGCAGGCAGCACGAATTCTGGGTCAGTTGCGACGTAGTTCAAGGAGCCACGCAGTGATTGGAGTGAAGAGCTGGAGTGAGGGGTTGTATTGTTGCTGGGGCACTCTTTGACCAAGTTTCAGGCAAAGAAGGGAGATTTAAAGGGGCAGAAGGCATCACACAACAGCCACTTGAATTCCTGGAGGTGGGCCTGCGTCATTCTGTCCAGGAATTGTGCAGTCCTTTGTTGAGGCAATTTGTGGGGTGCCTTGTGAAGGGGTTTGAGGAGCTGGGGTTGTTTGGAGTTGGATTGGAGGTGATTGTGGGGAATTTTCCAGGCCTTTGTGGTGCAGAAAACTCAGCATCTGTTTCAGTTATCATTTTCAGCATGTGGAGGAGGGCCAAGTATTTTGGGGTCAATTTTGGAGCATCAAAACTAGAGAAAACCCTTTTTGGGTTTTCCTGGGTTTTGACAACGATTCCAAAAATAATTTGGCAGAGATTTCTAGGCAGTTTTGAGGGGTCAAATAGGGGTCTCAACATAGCCAGCAGTGCAAAATTACAAAGGCCAGTGCATATGTTCGTTGGGGAACTCCTTCAGCAGTTGGGCATTGATAGTTCATCCACCTAGGGCTTGTAGCTTGCCTTGTGCAAGCCCAGGTGCACACTTTCTATTTCATATTGTACCCCCACGGATTTATATAATAAAATTGGTTCTTTTTGGCGTGTTTGGAGCATTTTTGGTTTCCTGATGTGTGGTGTATAATTTTTGTGTTGCATGTATTTGTTATCATTGTAAATTTTCCTTTAGGAACATTATAGTGGTATCAAAGCATATTCCTGGCCAGTGTGGGGAACAAGAGTAGGTAATACCACTAAGGTATCAAGGGTTGGTTTTCCAGATAGGCCGTTGTAGAGGTAGAGGTAGGGGTTGAGGTAGAGAAGAAGGTCCATATCCATTTTCAGACACTGAAGTGGAAAATATCAAAGGCTGGATGGACAACCAAGGAGACGATGAGAAACCCAGGCAAGTGGGCCAAAACTAGGTTTTAGAGGAGATGTTGAGGCAAGGGTAGCTCATGATGGACATGATGCAGCAGGTGATGGGGTTGCAGAGGAATGGGAGGCCCGAGGGGAAGCCCCACAGTGATGAAGGTTCCAGAGCAAGAGGGGGCAGCCATACCTATCAACCCCCACACACTCCTCAGCGTGGGCAAGCTGGTCGTCCCATTATGCCTCACTTTGTGGATGATCTAGAGCCGGAGAGGGAGACAAGTCTGGTTGTAGACTTGGTCAATTCAGTTGCATCCGGTATTGATGAGTATGAGGGGTTGGATGCCTGGATTAAGCGGGTGATGTCCTTTGGGGAGTATATACACCTCAAGGAGAGACGTACCACTAGGGATGGAGCACACTATAGAGGGGGACCATTTAACGACGAGGTACAAAATATAGTAGGGAAGGTCACACTCCCTAACTTCGATGGGTCGGATAAGAGTCCAGCCAGGGCTTGGGTTCAAAACTTAGACACATACTTCTACCTGAACCCCATGTGGGAGACCGATGCTATCCGGTTTGCTACTCTTCATTTGGAGGGTGATGTCAAGGAGTGGTGGTACCATGGGCTGATCACGTTGGGACATATACACATCACTTCTACAGAGAGTTCATCTGAAGGTTGTTGGAGAGGTTTGAGAGGAAGGACCCGGAGTTACATTTTAGGGAGTTGGCCCATCTGAGGTTGATTGACAGTGAAGAGGCCTACATTACGTAGTTTCAGAGATTGGCCGTGATGGTGACTGACATCTCGGAGGCTCGGTGTGAAAATTCCTACACTGGAATCCCTACTGCAGCAATTGATGATATTACTCCTATTTGTTAAATTCCTTTAAACAAATTACTTGTAGTTTCCTACGGCAAATATCGTAATACATACACTGCAACATTCACTTAATTAAATGTAATATTCCTAATTAGCCATGGCTAATTGGAATACTTGATTTTGCTTATTTTTGCCATCTATAGTTATTTATGAATAAAAAAGGTGAGGGAAAGGGGACATGACTCACCTTTAGAACAAAAGTCACTTCCTAGTAGCACAACGTTGTGACTTAAAGGGGAGCCAAGGGGACCAAAGGGGGACGTAGAGATGGACCCCACACAGACACTTGGAGGGACTGCACAGAAGGAAAGGAACACGTGGCAAGAGGGGAATTACGCTGGAGAAGGTGGGCCTTGGGATTGAGAGAGGCAAAGGCTATAAAGGAGAGAGGAGCTTCCTCATTTTGGAATTCAGTTATGAGCATTTGAAATAGTCGCTTTGACTTAGAGCATGCTCGTTGTTTAGCTAGATTGCAGCACTGTTTAGTGCATTGAGTGTCTCCGTTCGGAGATCTCACCCTTAGCCCTGGGGGACTTCGAGTGCCTGCTCGGGCAAGGTATTTCCATTAGCATTTCAACAGTAGTTTCATTAGCATTTTGGCAGGAGGATTGAGCACCTTGGAGGATTGCACAGCACTGAGAGGGATGACGCAGTTCTTTCTGGCAAGAGTTCTAGATTGAGGGTTTGCAGTAGGATTTTTGTTGGGAGATTGAGCAGGGGACCAACCCTTGTATGTTGGGGAGTTTTGGCAATGGTTTCAGGCAGATTTCTGGAGGGTTTCATTCAGTGGCAGCGCAGAGCATTGAGGGACTTCGCAGAACCCCAAGGGGGTGATTTTCGGGGGTCGGTTATTCCAAGAAAGCTTTCTAGGTTTTTCTGGGTTTCTTGAGTAAGTTCGATTCCAGAGTTTCAACATTTTCCGAGGAGGGGAACAACCCCAAATCCTCATTTGATTTCCAGCAGCGGAAACAACACGACAGTTCTCCAGCAGCTTCCACGCAGTTCTGAGAGAGGCCATTCCTTTGCTATTCTGAGTGTATTTTTTCACTTGCCTTGTGCAAGTCGAAGTGCCATCTTTCTGATCACCTCCTGTACTCATTCTATGGCTTAGTATAATAAAATGGCTTAGCATTTCTCTCTATATTTCTTGAGTATCTGCTTATATTGCATGTTTATATTATTGTATATTGCACCACTGTTATTTTTATCATTTTGAGTTTCTTGGTTATTATATCATTTGTACGTATTTGGTTGGAGTTTACTGGGGTTTTGGAGAATATCTCTGAGTCGGGATATTACAGTGTTATCAGAGCATAGATTTGGCTCAGCCTGTGGAGCTAGCAATCTATGACATCGGGGGAAAAGCCCTACATTTGTTATAGAGGTAGGAGATACAGAGACACTGGGCGTAGGTTGGAGAACACCTAGGGAGGGGGAGATTGTGTTCTGGTGGTGGACGCAGAACAGGAGGAGCCTGTGGTGGACACAGAACATAAGGAGCCTGTGGTGGACGCAGAGCAAGAGGATCAGATGGCAGATGAGGATGGGAAGAGATTTGCGGATATGCTCCTCAAATCAGTGCAGGATCTGTCGAGGCAGATTGAGGTGATGGGACAAAGGTTTACAGTAGTAGAGGCTAGACAACGTTAAAGCCCACGGGTTTTCAGGTTTGTGAGGGATTGGGTGCATCCCACCATTTTCCATAGTAGCGTGATACTACTCAGCAGGTGGCCTCACATCCCCCTACATTCTCTACCATGCCCACTTTCTTAGGAGTAGACATCAGGGCTAGAGCCTAGCAGGAGGCAGAGCTCGGTCATATGGGCGATTATTTTGCAGAGAACCAGGCCTATGGGCAAGAGTTCAGGGAGGCTCTCTCATTCAGAGACTTTGTTTAGCTCTAGCGGGATAGTAGACCTCGCGACCATCACAGAGGATACCGTCATTATCATGATGGTGACACCCACCGTGCAGCTAGTATATTCCACTTGCCTATGTTTGATGGTTCATCAAACAATTCGGCAAAGTCTTGGGTGGAGAAGCTGGGCATTTATTTCCAGCTTAACCAAATGCCGGAGACAGAGGCCATCAAGGTGGCAACATTGCATTTGGATGGTGAGGCTCAGGATTGGTGGTTTCATGGGATGGTTCCACTCGGACACTCCACAGTGACGACATACGCCGAGTTCGCCATGAGATTGATGGAGCGATTTGATCGGAGGGATCCAGAGCAGCATTTTGTTGAGCTGACGAGGCTCAAACAGACAGGGAGCCCAGAGACCTACATTGCAGATTTCTTGAGGGTCTCAGTGATGGTGCCAGATATATCCATGACACAGAGGATCTATATGTATGTTGAGGGATTAACAGAGCCACTTCGGGGTTTAGTCTGATCCACTAGACCAGCCACATTCCAGGACGCTATTAGCAGGATCCGGGACTTACAGGATGTCTTACCCAGGACTCGGACACCTTACCCCCAAAGACAAACTTTCCAGTCTAAGGGGAAGATGTGAGGATTCCACCTCCAAAGGGGAATACAGGACAATTACAGATTGACGATGATGCCAGGAGGAGGCTGAAAAAGAAGCGGTTGTGCTTCACCTGTCAGGAGCCATGGGCACCAGGACATAGATTTGCTACTGGCAAAGCACATTTTATTGAGGTCTTCTCCAAGAGCAGTGGGGAAGAGGATGATGAGGATGACGTGGACGCAGGAGATAGTCATGCTGTGCAGGGACCTTTGCCACCTCCACCGCCAGCAGCATGTGGTGCATCTTTTGCACCTACCGGAGGGGCCCTTGCAACATTGCAAGGATTTCCCAAGTATCTGACGCTATGCGTACGGGGGACAGTATGTGGCCAGCGAGTATCAGTTTTGGTTGACAGTGGGGCAACCCACAACTTCATCGATGCACAGATGGTTGAGCGGAGAGGTATTTAGACAGAGAGCTTCGATGGGTTTTCAGTCTTGGTCCTAGGAGATCAGACCATTAACTGACCACCTTTTCGTGGTCGATATTCCGGACACCAACATGATACTGGGTGTTTAATGGCTCATCACTCTAGGGAAGGTCACGACGGGTTGGAAGACCCTAGAGATGGAGTGGGATGATGAGAAGACAGGGAGGCATGAGAAGATACGGGGACAACACACATATCCGCCTCAGACTGTTTCGGCTCATTGGATGGAGGCAGTCTTCCGGAAGGGAGATGTACAGTGGGTAGTGGAGCTGCATGCATCAGAGGCAAGGACTATGGGGTAGACAGTGCATCCAAAGATACATTCCATCCTAAACCGGTATGCCATAGTGTTTGGAGAGATTCCGTCGGGACAGCCACCGGACCGGGGGTTTGAGCACACCATTGAGTTGGAGTAGGGTATACAAGCAGTGATTACTACCCCCTATAGGCATCCCAAGGCCTATCGGGATGAGATTGAGTGGGCCATTTAGGAGTTGCTAGCCCTTGGGCACATTCGTCCGAGCACGAGTCCTTTTGCTTCTTCCGTTGTGTTGGTGAAGAAGAAGGACGACATGTTGAGGATGTCCATTGACTACAGGGCCCTGAAGAAGAAGACACTGAAGAACAGGTACCCCATACCCAGGATCGACGAGTTGATGGATGAGTTGAGAGGAGCACGGTTCTTCTTAAAGATTGCTTTGAGATCTGGGTACCATCAGATTCACGTGAGAGAGTAGGACATTCCCAAGACCGCCTTCAGGTGTCACTATGGGCACTTTGAGTTCTTGGTGATGCCCTTTGGGCTAACCAACGCCCTTGCCACATTTCAGTCCTGCATGAATCACATCTTCCGCAGTCCTTGAGGAAGTTTGTGTTGGTATTCTTTGATGACATTCTCATTTACAGCAGGACTTGGGAGGAGCATCTCCAGCACGTTGAGACAGTGTTGCGTATCTTGCAGGAGCAGCAGTTCTATGCCAAACTCTCCAAGTGTGAGTTTGGGTTGATGGAGATATGGTATTTAGCGCACATCATAGGGGTGGACAGAGTGAGAGTCCACGAGGAGAAGATCAGGGCCATTAGAGAGTGGCCGGAGGCGAGGAACGTAATAGAACTCAGGGGTTTCATTGGCATTTGTACTTACTACCGGAAGTTCATCAAGAGTTTCTCACAGCTTGCTGCACCCCCGACAGATTTGACGAGGAAGGGGGCTTTCAGTTGGTCGAATACAACGCAGCGAGCCTTTGACAGGCTCAAGAAGGTTATGAGCAGCTGCCCAGTGCTTGCATTGCCAGATTTCATGCAGCCATTTGTTTTGGAGTGTGATGCGTCGGGAGAGGGGATCGACGCAGTATTGATGCAGGGAGGTCACCCTATAGCCTATGAGAGTCAGAAGCTCCTTCTGCACGAGAGGTTGTATTCTATATACGACAAGGAGATGTTGGCCATCATGCATGCATTGACCAAGTTCCGGCAGTATTTAGTGGGTAATAGGTTCAGGGTGAGGACTGATCACAACACCGTCATATTCTTTTTGGAACAGAAGCAGCTACAGGAGAGACAACAGAAGTGGATCAGCGAGATCCAAGCATATGACTTTGACATTGAGTATGTCAAGGGTAAGAACAACATGGTAGCAGATGCTCTTTCATGTAGACCAGCCACATTGTCTCTTATGAGCTTGGAAACACACTGGAGGGCTCGACTCTTAGTAGAGTACTCCAAGGACAGGTTTGCATGTGAGGTTTTGAATGGGCAGGTGACGGATGACAGGTACAGGGTGGTCGATGAGATCATCTACTACAAGGATCAGATCTTCTTGACTGAGGGATCTCAGCTCAAGAAGAAGATACTCCAGGCATCACATGATTCACCATTGGCCGGCCATCAGGGGTTTACCAAAACCTACAGGGTCATCAGAGAGAGGTTCTCATGGAAGGGCCTCAAGGAGGACGTACTCCAACATATCCGGGTGTGCGATGTTTGTCAGAGGAAGAAAGGGGAGATGAGCCATCCCGTGGGTTTATTGCAGCCCCTTCCAATTTCAGAGGGGAAATGGGAGAGTATTTCGATGGACTTCATCACAGGGTTGCCCATGGTACAGGGCAAGGATTGTATCTTTGTCATCGTTGACCGACTGACGAAGTACGCACATTTCTTTGCCATATCCGCACACTACACAACAACATAGGTGTCTGAGTTGTTCTTTAGAGAGGTCTTCAGGCTACATGGTCTTCCTAAGACCATCGTCAGTGACAGGGGCAGCCGTTTCATGGGCGAGTTTTGGCAGGAGCTTTTTCGGTTAGTGGGGACGGAGTTGACACTGAGTACCAGTTATGAACCATAGACAGACGGACAGACAAAGATAGTTAACAAGTGGCTGGAGGGCTACTTGTGTAACTATGTCAGTGGGCAGCAGAGGGCATGGCTGAAGTGGCTGCATCTAGGGGAGTATTGCTACAACACTACACATCACATGTCCATTAGTATGTCACCATTCTATGCTTTGTATGGGTATCATCCTTTATCTTTTTTTGACTTGATGTTTGGTGATAGCAAGGCTTCGAGAGCCAAGATTTGCATCCAAGAGAGTTAGGATATTCTCCGAGCTCTCAAGGATAACATGGCTACAACACAAAATTAGCAGACGCTGTATGCTGACAGGGGTCGGGTGGAGAGACAGTTTGAGGTAGGGAACATGGTCTACCTACGATTACTGCCATACCGACAGTCGTCACTGAAGCAAAAGGGTGCTGAGAAGCTCAAGCCCCGCTTTTATGGGCCATACAGGGTGATACGCAGGATTGGACAGGTTGCATATGAGTTGGAGCTGCCCCAAGGCAGCAAGATTCATAACATTTTTCATGTATCATGCCTGAAGAAGGCATTGGGGCAGCAGGTGACAGTGACAGATGAGCTACCACCCATGGATGATGAGGGGCATTTGGTGTTGCAGCCCGAGGCTATTATTGATACCCGGGAGAGGCAGCTGCAGAGCAAGAGGGTTTGGGAATTCTTGGTGAGGTGGAAGAATTTGCTGGATGAGGATGCCACTTGGGAGAGTGAGAAAATATTACAGCATCCATCACTTCAGTTGCTTGAGGACAAGCAACATTTTGCCGGGGGAGATTGTAATATTCCTAATTAGCCATGGCTAATTGGAATATTCAATTTTTCTTATTTTTGCCTTCTATAGTTATTTATGAATAAAAAAGGTGAGGGAAAGGGGACATGACTCACCTTTAGAACAAAAGTCACTTCCTAGTAGCACAATGTTGTGACTTAAAGGGGAGCCAAGGGGGCCAAAGGGGGATGCAAAGATGGAGCCTATGCAGACACTTGGAGGGACTGCGCAGAAGGGAAGGAACATGTGGCAAGAGGGGAATTACGCTGGAGAAGGTGGGCCTTAGGATTGAGAGAGGCAAAGGCTATAAAGGAGAGAGGAGCTTCCTCATTTTGGCATTCAGTTATGAGCATTTGAGATAGTCACTTCGACTTAGAGCACGCTAGCTGTTTAGCTAGTCTGCAGCACTGTTTAGTGCATTGAGTGTTTCCGTTCGGAGATCTCACCCTTAGCCCCCGAGGACTTCGAGTGCCTGCTCGGGCAATGTATTTCCATTAGCATTTCAACAGTAGTTTCATTAGCATTTTGGTAGGAGGATTGAGCACCTTGGAGGACTGCGCATCACTGAGAGGGATGACGCAGTTCTTTTTGGCAGTGGTTCTGGATTGAGGGTTTGCAGTAGGATTTGTGTTTGGAGATTGAGCAGGGGACCAACCCTTGCATGTTGGGGAGTTTTGGCAGTGGTTTCAGGTAGATTTCTGGAGGATTTCATTTAGTGGCAGCGCAGAGCATTGAGGGACTGCGCAGAACCCCAAGGGGGTGATTTTAGGGGGTCGGCTATTCCAGGAAAACTTTTTGGGTTTTTTCCGGGTTTCTTGAGTAGAGTCTGATTCGAAAGTTTCAACATTTTCCGAGGAGGGGAACAGTCCCAAATTCTCATTTGATTTCCAACAGCGGCAACAACACTGCAGTTCTCGAGCAGCTTCCATGCAGTTCTAAGGGAGGCCATTCCTTTGCTATTCTAAGTGTATTTCTTCACTTGCCTTGTGCAAGTCGAGGTGTCATCTTTCTGATCACCTCCTGTACTCGTTCTATTGCTCAGTATAATAAAATGGCTTAGCATTTCTCTCTGTATTTTTTGAGTATCTACTTATATTGCACGTTTATATTATTGTATATTGCACCACTGTTATTTTTATCATTTTGAGTTTCCCAGTTATTATATCATTTGTACATATTTGGTTGGAGTTTACTGGGGTTTTGGAGCATATCTCTGGGTCAGGATATTACATTAAATATTATGCGGAAACAAGATATTGAGTAAGAAATAAAATACAACACAATTGACACCATTATTTTTGGACAAATGCCCCCTGGATAAACCCAACTTGGGAAAACCGGTGCAGCAGATCTGAGGGTTTATTATTATTAAGTAGTAGCAAATTTTGAATACATCTCTGAATACCTCAAGGGTTATTTAGTTCCAGAGAGAAATACTAGCAGAAAGATTTCTAAGATTACCTCACACAATCACTGAGAAAAATCCCGACTGATCCAGACATTGGATGAGGTGTGTCTAGCAGGCCCTATGCTGCCGTTGCGCAGTGCTCACGCAATCTCTGCGTCACCTAGCTAGCTGATTGATTTGCTGCCCGGAGTCACTTCTCTCAGCCTGCCAGTCTCACACCTCGGCTCCTGGCTTCTGAATCTGACTCTCAGCGAAATCTCTGACTCTCTGCGCTGCCTCTGTGTGGCCCTTCTTGACCTTGCGTCAGCCTCTGCGTCTGGGATGTTGGATCACTCTCTGCCTTTCTCCGCTGTTGATTCTCTGGCTGAGAAAATCTCTCTCTCTAGATGCTATCCCTACTCCTTAACTACAAGAAATCTCGTCGATCAGAATTTCCTCCTGAGAACTTCTCACTTCAGAAATTCGATCTCTTGATCTCTTAGTGTGCTTTCCAAATGACCCTCAAGCCCCTTCTTATATCTTTCTATTGGACAACCAAGGACCTAGATTAACTCCTAATCAAAGGCTCAGATCACTTTGGCTTGATCTCCGTCTTCTTCTAGAAGTTACACCCACAATTAGATTAATACCCATTAATATTTTTAATTTCCTAACTTTAGACTTAGGGTCCCATTAAAAAACATTAATTATTTAAATAAAATAGTCTCTGGGTGGAATTTCCCAAAACGCTTTCTAGATTCTTTGGAATAAATGTGCCTAAGTCTCCCTGCAAAATTTGAGGCATAGAGGAGATCCGATGCTACTCGAAATCAACACTCCCTCCTAGCAAGGAATGTGCTCTAGCAATATACGTTGCTGGATACTGCTCTGACTCTGAAGCATCGTCTTCTGCGGTGCTGATGTTTGACACAGTGTTCTAGGAAACGCCCCCTGGATCAAAAGCCTGAAACGTGATCCGTACGGATCCATGGGTGATCTGCCCTCCGAAATGCATTTCAAAAAAATCGAAATGCGGATTAGGCTGAAAAATACAGTTCCTGCCATTTCGGAATCGTACGGCCCGATCCATGTTTCGGGTTTTCTGAAATGATCCGCGACATTTTCGGGTTGGATCCGTACGGGTCGCGACTGCTTCGCCGGGCAAGCTGTCGTTTCCGCCGCGTAGGCCACAAAGTGGCGCATTTAAAATGTTTTTTTTTCCTTTTTTTTCTTTGTTGGGCTGGGTCCACCTTGGGTTAGGGTGATGACTGAAGGGATTAAATACCCTTTCATCTCTCATTTGCTCACTTTTATTTTATGAGAGCTTGGAGAGGAGAAAGAGAGGAGAGCTTGGAGGAGTGAAGGAGGAAGAGCTAGAAGGAGGAGCTTGGAGGACTTCCATCTACAAGATCTAAAGAGGTAAGTACAAACCCAAAACTCCTTCATTTTTTTGACATTGTTTTTTATATTTTTCTCCTCCCTCTCCTACTCTTTCCATTCTTTTTACTTGCTCATTTAATTGCAGGTTGTCTACCACCTATATCCATATTCCAAGATGATGTTCTTTTGGATTCTATGTATCATTCCACTTTTGGTTTTAATGATGGCAAGGGGGACTAGGAATAGAAGGGAAGAAAAACAAGAGGATAGTGGTCCCCATATGAGTGACCCAATGTATGATGAGGAGGAAGTGTTTGAAGAGGAAGGGGATGAACCTGAAGGGAACACTGAAACATTGGAGGGGAAAGTTGCATTAACACCCTTGTGAAACTATGTGACCAAACTTGAAGGGGGAAAGGGTGGTGGAAGCTACAAATTTTTGTGCCCGCATGGTTGTCATGGAAGAAAACCATTTAGTGGTTCATATACCCGTGTGAGGAGTCATCTTTGTGGGGTGATGGACAGTAATGATGAAAAGGGTGCTGTGGGGATACAAATTTGCCTAAACATTTCAGCTGAACAAAGAAGAAAATACATCCAAATAGAGGAGGCTGCACAACAAAAAAACAAGAAACAAAAAACTCATTTTGAATCAAGTGCAACCTCTAGATTTGGTAGCTCATCTCCTCATGGTACTTCTGCAAGCTCTGGAGGTAAAAGAAAAATAGGGGATTTCCTGAATGTTGTTGGAGGGATGATGTGGATGGAAAGATAGTCCAATTTCTTTGTGCTTGTGATGTACCATTCAATGTGCTTCGATCTCCCTATTGGCATGAAATGGTAAAGGCCATCAACGATGCCCCAAAAGGATACAAGTCGCCCAACTATGACAAAGCTAGAACAATGTCATTAGAAAGTGAAAAAGTAAAGGTTCAAAGAGCTTTGACACGTTTTACAAATGAGTGGGTAGATTTTGGGGTATCCATTGTATCAGATATGTGGGCAAATATTAGAAATCAACATTTGATAAATGTTCTTGGTGTTTCTGCTAGTGGTGTAGTATTTATTACATGTCATGACTCCTCCTCCATCAGTGCATCTTCGCAAAACATTGCAGATCTCCTATTGCAATCGATCAAAGATGTTGGTTTGAATAATGTGGTTCAAGTGATCACAGATAATGCAGCGGGAAAAGTTATTGAGCGTACTCATCCACACATCTTTTGGTTTGGGTGCCTGGTTCACACATTGAACATTTTGATGCATGATATTGTGAATCATAAAGAATGTGGGTGGATTAATGAGCTTTACAGGAGAGGGAAGCAACTCATTAAATTCATCACAGGGCATAGAAGGGTAAACTACTTCTATGGCACTTACTCCAAGTTGCAGTTGCCTAAACTTGCAAAAACAAGATTTGCTAGTTATTACCTCACCTTTAGGTGAGACAAGCTTTAACTATTATGGTGTGCGCTGAATCATGGGACGAAATTAACACTGATAGAGATGGTGCTAATGTAGCCAAGGACACTATTCTTGACATGTACTTTTGGTCACAGGTTAAATATGTTTTGCAATTCACCAAACCAATCTATTACATGATCAAGTTTGGAGATTCAAATCGACCAATAATTGGGGAGGTGTATGAGAAAATGGATAGCATGTTGGGGCAGATTAAAGACATTGTTGAGCCTAGAGATATCACCTTGTACAATTATATTCGTGTAGAGGTGGAAAATCGATGGGGAATTCTAAATGTTTCATTGCATGCATTAGCATATGTTTTGACACGTAAATATTATCCTCCATCATGGCTTTCAACATCGACACCTGGGGGGAGTAGGAGAAAACCACACCAAGATAAAGAGGTTCACAAAAAATATATGATTGCATTGAGTAAATTAGTCCCTGATGAGGAGGACGCTACCATGGTACAGAGACAGTTGAACAACTATACGTTTAGCACTAGTCCATTTGGGAACATGCATGCAATTAGAGATCGAGAGACTTTTTCTTCTCTTTAGTGGTGGAACATGTTGATTTGGGGTAGCATCGAATGTGCTCTAGCCATGAAAATTGGTAGAGAGGCTAAAGCGCATGAGATCTCCAAGACCCAGAAATGGTTTAGGCAGATTCTAACCGGTTTGGGAGATATTAAAATAATTAATATTTTTAATAGAGTTCCTAAGTCTAAACTTAGGAAAAATAAAATATTAATGGGTATTAATATAAAACTAGGTTAGAAGGTTCCAAAAGTTATGGATCAAGCCAAGTCTAATCTTAGCCATTGATTAGAGATTTAATCTCGGCTATTCATGGACCAATGAGAAAAGTAAAAGAAGAGGCTTGAGGGTCAGTTGGATAACACACCAGAGTGATCAGTGATTCATTTTGCTAGAGCGGGGTTGCTAAGCAAAGTTGAATCAGTGATCAGTAGCGAGGGGCAGTGAGTACGAGGAAGAGACAATACTGAGAGACCTGTTGACCACCACGTGTCAACTATCCATAGCAGTACACCCCTATTTTTCACAAAGGGGATATTGCTTGATCAACGTGTCCATGCCATTCGACTATCATCATCAGCCTATTCATGTTATTTTGTAAACCCAGTCTGCATGTATAAATTGTAAATAATCTTAGCAGATCTGTGTCATGTATGTAATTGCCTAGGTGAACCTAATCTTCTAGTGATGATCTACATTTCGGAAGGTTTTTTGTCTCACCGACCCATGGTCAGCAGAGTTTTCCTTCAGCGTAACCCCAAAACCAGAATGGATTTTGTCATTAGAACCTTAGGGGAGTCCTAGTGTGCTAGGCCAAGTCTATGTAAAAGTGATTTGGGAATAATCCTAACTATTTGGTTAGGTTATTTTATTACAAATTGCTTATTCTGCTAGATTATGTTTGTGTCACAGAACTGGGTAGTTTGTGAGGGTCTATATCAAATGGGTTTTCCCCCGTAAGATGTAAAAATGTAAAAATTATGATGTAAAGTGTCTTGAGAGCTAGAAAAATGTTTTATCCCTTCATAAGTCCTAGGTCCTAGGTATTTTTAAATTTTCCAAAGGCTAAATTCGAGGTCCTTTAAAGAATTAAATTTTAAAAGGTCCAGGGACTAAGGTTAAATGATTATTTTGCTAAATTTTAGGCCCTTGGTCCCTTGGGTTAAGTCAAAGTCAAAATTTTGAGGAAATTAATTCAAAAATAAAATTTTTGAATTAATTAAAATGCATACAAGCTTTAACTATTATGGTGTGCGCTGAATCATGGGACGAAATTAACACTGATAGAGATGGTGCTAATGTAGCCAAGGACACTATTCTTGACATGTACTTTTTGTCACAGGTTAAATATGTTTTGCAATTCACCAAACCAATCTATTACATGATCAAGTTTGGAGATTCAAATCGACCAATAATTGGGGAGGTGTATGAGAAAATGGATAGCATGTTGGGGCAGAGTAAAGACATTGTTGAGCCTAGAGATATCACCTTGTACAATTATATTCGTGTAGAGGTGGAAAATCGATGGGGAATTCTAAATGTTTCATTGCATGCATTAGCATATGTTTTGACACGTAAATATTATCCTCCATCATGGCTTTCAACATCGACACCTGGGGGGAGTAGGAGAAAACCACACCAAGATAAAGAGGTTCACAAAAAATATATGATTGCATTGAGTAAATTAGTCCCTGATGAGGAGGACGCTACCATGGTACAGAGACAGTTGAACAACTATACGTTTAGCACTAGTCCATTTGGGAACATGCATGCAATTAGAGATCGAGAGACTTTTTCTTCTCTTTAGTGGTGGAACATGTTGATTTGGGGTAGCATCGAATGTGCTCTAGCCATGAAAATTGGTAGAGAGGCTAAAGCGCATGAGATCTCCAAGACCCAGAAATGGTTTAGGCAGATTCTAACCGGTTTGGGAGATATTAAAATAATTAATATTTTTAATAGAGTTCCTAAGTCTAAACTTAGGAAAAATAAAATATTAATGGGTATTAATATAAAACTAGGTTAGAAGGTTCCAAAAGTTATGGATCAAGCCAAGTCTAATCTTAGCCATTGATTAGAGATTTAATCTCGGCTATTCATGGACCAATGAGAAAAGTAAAAGAAGAGGCTTGAGGGTCAGTTGGATAACACACCAGAGTGATCAGTGATTCATTTTGCTAGAGCGGGGTTGCTAAGCAAAGTTGAATCAGTGATTAGTAGCGAGGGGCAGTGAGTACGAGGAAGAGACAATACTGAGAGATCTGTTGACCACCACGTGTCAACTATCCATAGCAGTACACCCCCATTTTTCACAAAGGGGATATCGCTTGATCAACGTGTCCATGCCATTCGACTATCATCATCAGCCTATTCATGTTATTTTGTAAACCCAGTCTGCATGTGTAAATTGTAAATAATCTTAGCAGATCTGTGTCATGTATGTAATTGCCTAGGTAAACCTAATCTTCTAGTGATGATCTACATTTCGGAAGGTTTTTTGTCTCACCGACCCATGGTCGGCAGAGTTTTCCTTCAGCGTAACCCCAAAACCAGAATGGATTTTGTCATTAGAACCTTAGGGGAGTCCTAGTGTGCTAGGCCGAGTCTATGTAAAAGTGATTTGGGAATAATCCTAACTATTTGGTTAGGTTATTTTATTACAAATTGCTTATTCTGCTAGATTATGTTTGTGTCACAGAACTGGGTAGTTTGTGAGGGTCTATATCAAATGGGTTTTCCCCCGTAAGATGTAAAAATGTAAAAATTATGATGTAAAGTGTCTTGAGAGCTAGAAAAATGTTTTATCCCTTCATAAGTCCTAGGTCCTAGGTATTTTTAAATTTTCCAAAGGCTAAATTCGAGGTCCTTTAAAAAATTAAATTTTAAAAGGTCCAGGGACTAAGGTTAAATGATTATTTTGCTAAATTTTAGGCCCTTGGTCCTTTGGGTTAAGTCAAAGTCAAAATTTTGAGGAAATTAATTCAAAAATTAAATTTTTGAATTAATTAAAATGCATTTAAATGGTAATTTCGAATTTCCTCATTATTTTAATTTCGACGGATGAGATTAAAAGATTTTTTGATCTTCATCAATGATCGAGATCGCTTTGACAATGATCACTTGAATTAACCGTTGGGAATTTTTTCTTTAAATAGGAGGTCAGCTGTGCATTGAGATCATTCGACCTTGGAGTCGTGTGCTGAGTGAAAGTTCTCTTGTAATCATTTTTTATGTGCAAAGAAAGAAAGACTTTGGCGTTAATCTTTGCTGGTGTTACTCTGCGGGAAATGTTGTAAGATGTTTTATTTTCTTGCATAGATTTACTTTCAGCCATTGATGTTAGCTTGTTGAAGAGTGATTTAGACACAGGTATCTTGTTTGATCACTGGGGTTTGAATGATAGTTTAATTTCTGAATATAATGGCAGGTATCTCTATTAGATCTGAATTTCATTGTCATTTTCTCTCTATGTCAATGGTTGAATTAAGCTGTGCAAGAAATCCTTTTTTTTTTTGAGATTACCGAGCGTTCGGGGAAGTTCTCGGCTGAACTAGCCAACTCCTGGATAGCATTTTCTAAAGAGCCCAGCTTGTTTTAATCTCGGGCTTATCATTAGAATTTTTGTTGTGGATGCATGAAGGGTTTTCTGAAGCACTTCATCTTAAATTTAAAATTTTAAAAAATATATGTGGCATAATGACAAATCTGGTTATTTAGAGCTTTCAAACTGTGATATTGTAATTATTTAGCTGGTTTTACGGTTTTTTAGTTTTGTTTCTTGCATATTTTGTTTCTGGGTTTTTGTTTTTGTCATTATAGGTTGCAGATCTGAAGGTGTAGTCTTGTTTCGAAGCCAGATTTAGGTCCTGGAGGATAAGATTTGGCCTTAGCATCATTTTTGCAGGGACACTCTTCAACGGATTTTCAAATTTTTCTGAAGAAATTTGAGGGTTTGTCCAAGCTATTTATCTACTGGGGTTTCATTTCCACAAGAAATTTTTTTGAAGTTTTTTAGGCAGGTTGTGTAAAGCTCCTGAATTGTTGCCTAGCCTCCGCGCTGCCATCTCTCAGTTCTCTCCTCCGTTTTCATTACCATTTCTCCCTCATGCTGTTGCCCATCATCCCAATAGCGTCTACCTCTGTTCAGGACTTCATGCACGGTTGCCATAACCTGCTGCCACCTGCCATCGCTGCCTCAATTTTCCCTATTCACACTGCCTCCTTTCCAAATCTCTCCACGTTGCCATGCTCCTCAACAACTCCCCTATCCACTTGATGCCTCCTGCGTGAGCTTATCCCTCCCCATCTGCAGTCTTAGCTTAATCCGCTGTCCCTCCATGGCTGCATACTCTTCATTCACGCCGCATCTACCATCCAACTTGCATCAGAAATAAAAGCCATCAAACACGTTAAGTTTTTTGTGGATTTCCTCCACGACCTCTCCGAAACCCTCACGTTGACTTGTGCGCGTCCATTCGTAGCTCCTCATGCTTTTATCACCATCGAGCTCTTTACTCTGCTCCTCATGCATTTTCTCCACCTCCACCAAAACCCTTCGGAATTCATTCAAGCTTCCCACTCCGCCGTCAACCTGCACACAAGCAACAGTGAGAAATAAGCTCATATTTTGGTTTATTTCCTTTATGCGTTTAGGATTTGGTTTTTCGATTTTTTGTTTTCTTTTTTTTAGTTAGGTTTCATGGTGTTAGCATAGGATAGTTAGAATAGATTTAGATTTATTTTATTTTATGAATTCTAAAAAAAACATAAAACTTTTATTTTTGTTAAATAAAACAACTTTGATTTTATTTTTACAAAAAACTAATAATAATAATAATAAAAAATAAAAATTCCTAAAAGATCATTTAAAAAAAAAATCGATTTTCATTTTGTCATATATTTGATATGATTAGGTCTTATTGTGGATTAGATTTTAATTTTATTTAGTTTTAGTTTTAGATACATTGGATTTTAGTTTTGTTCTATTTTGATTTTAAATTTAGAATTTTATAATCATAAAAAAGAATTAAAAAAAATTTATTTAAAAAATCCTAAAAATCCAAATCATTAAAAATTATTAAATTTTTTTTTTTTTTTTTTTTGAAAAGGACTTATTAAAAAATTGGAAATTCCTTTTGGTGTCTTTTTTCTGTTTTGGTATTAGTATTCATCATTTTACTATACCTAAATGTGCTTAAATTTTTGCATCTGAAGATTAGCTATATGAAAGTGGTGAATCATTTTATAGCATTTAAATTTCGTGATTGTTTCAAATATTTAATCTTTTGAAATTTATTTGCTAAAATATTGTCCATTTTGCATCTGGTAAAATTTATCAGTGCTTGGATTATTTGATAATAAATGGTTGTTAGTTGTGGAATTACAAATTTCATATTTCTGCAGCAGTCGATAAACACTTATTTGATCATTAACTAAGGCACTGGTCTTAAACATTTAAGGATTCAATCAAATTTTGAATATCATTCAAGTGCTTGTTTCCCCTGCTGTGTTTCCCAAGCCACCTGATTTCAAGTTGGTCTTCCTTTACCCCATAGGGTCTACCCCCCTTAGCCTAGGGAGACGGCTTAAATGGAGAGATTGGGGATCAGATTGACAACCCCCGATTTGAGCATTGTCGCGGTGCCTAGACACTCTGCGCGACAACAAGACCCACACAGAATCCGTGAGAGTGAGAGCAGCAGCCAGTCCAAGCTATGCAGAGCCCAACAGAGACAGCGGAGAGGCCAGAGGGACTGTGTCACCCACGTAGAGGCTGCAGGATTGACGCAAAGGGTCCCAAAGGCTACGCGATTCCTCTGAGAGTTGATGCAGAAGGTCCTGGGGTTGACGCAAGTCAGTAGGAGGCTGACACAGAGGCCAGAAGGGCCAGCATTGAGCTTTAGTTGTGCTGGAGAGGGTTTTGTGGGACAGGTTTTCTGAATACATGTTTTCGGATATAGAGGTGTTGATGCTGTGTATTTTTCTCTGTCGGGTGAGCTGGTTAGGTACCCAGTTGTTTTCAGATAGACTGCATAATATTATAACCCTCTGAGTAGATGCACTGGTCCCGCATTGGGTTTTTTCGGGGACATTTGTCCAAAAATAACAGTGTCACTTGTGTGCTTGTTTTCCTTCAGTTGATGATTTGTAGATGTTGTGATTGTATTTTGTTTATTTCGGTATTTAAATGTATTAAATAACTTGTTCAAATTTAAACAAGTAAAAGAAATAAACCGGCAGAATACAGATTAATTTTCTAACGGATAGACTTAGAAAATTCAACATGGTATCAGAGTGTGGTTGTAGATCACAGGAGAGCTGAAGGCATCAACTGAGAAGAGCATTTGATGTAGAATCAGTTGTCTCGAGTGACAGTAGCTGATCCTTGTAGAAGCGACAGAGGAAGGGTTGACGCAGAGGGATTGTGTCATTAGTCTGGGCCAGAGAGAGGCCAGTGCAGAGGCTAAGGAGGGTAGAGAGATGCTCACGCAGAGGCCAGGAGGGCTGACGCAGTTGGCTGAGGGCGCTGTTTTGTCGGTGCTGAGATTGCACAGAGTCAAGAGGCTCAATCCTTCAGTCGTTGGGGCGAAGGAAGCTGTGGTAGTTTGCGGGAGCGAAGCTGGTGGGAAACTGTGGTTAGAACAATACCTAACAAGGCAAGACCAAGGTAGAGGGAGTTGCTGCCGAGGTGGATTTCTAGCCAAGGAATCCGGATCAGTGTTGCGGTTGCATAGACAATCGGAGAGGAGCAATTTGACAGTTGGTAGAAGGATTTCCAGGAGGGAAATCAGGACTTAGAGGGAGTCCAGAAGAGAACTTCCAGACGGGAAGTAGAGAGACTCGGAGCAGTCGAACTGAGAACTTCCAAACGAGAAGTGGAGAGACTTAGCAGGAGTCGAACCAAGAACTTTGAGGTAGGAAGTAGAGAGACTTAGAGGAGTTGACAAAATAGCAGCGAGATGTCCGTGAATGGGTTGAGAGATCAAGATAGGCTGGACGGAGCATCCAACTTTGTGGTCTGGAAGGCCAGGATCTTGTCCATTCTAGATAGACATCGTATTAAGGGCTTTGCCTTGAGAGTGATGGCTATCCCAGTTGACCTGGTAGTTAATGAAAGGTACGAGGAGGCAATGGCTAAGGCAAAGTGCATCATCCTTGATGGGGTCAAGGATCATGTGGTACCGCATATTGCTGAGAAGGAAACGGCAAAGGAGATGTGGGACACTTTGAAGACATTGTCCCAACCAGTGTTTTCAAAACCGTTTTTAAAAACCGATTACTGGTCTAACCGGCCGGTTAGCAAGGCCGCCGGTCTAAACCGGCCAAAAAACCCGGTTGGGAAGGCCATTTCGCTAGTTTTTTGCCGTAACCGGTGAAAACCGGCCGGTTTTAGGCACGCCCACCATAAAGTCAAAAAAACATATTTTTCACTATGTTTCAGGGGTTTGGGGGGCAAACTAAGGGTGTTTCAACCCTAACAATGTTGGCAATTAATGGTAATGTTAAATTCTTAAAGTAAAAGTGACATTTCCTTTAATTTTCATTTTCATCCTTTTACTTAAATTTTTAACATTACCATGAAATGACTCAGGTTGTTTGAGAGTGGTTTCGACCTCATTGGATTTCATATGGAGAAACTAGAATTTTAGATTTCACTCAAAATTCAGCAGACTTAATGGTTTTCAGGATTTCATGGTTTGGGGGTAAACAATAAATGCAATCAGAGCTCCAAATGATGAGCAAAACTCTTGATCTAGATCCCATTGTGTTGGACGATATTAATCCAACATCAGAATGGGTGGAGGAGACTGAAGAACCTGTGTTTGAGGCTGATTTTGATATCGACATGGCTTTAGCGG